>WBNQ01070751.1:0-27963 GCA_013401375.1 Spizella passerina | reverse complement strand
TCTATAGCAGTTGTGTAAATAATCCATAGTGGAAAATGTGGGTGGTTTATTAAAAGATCAATTAAAAAACATTTTCTCTCAAGTTTGTAGTCTTAGGCTATGTGATATTTTGATACTTACATTAAGATAAAACATTTTTCTCAACAGTTTACCTTTGTCATGAGTTAAAATAACTGTTGTTTAGATCTTTACATACACATGAAATGTAATTTTTCTTTTCCTTGTGCAATACTTTGTTGTAGCATTCTCCATTCCTTTAGTGAATTTCAAGACCTTAATCATTTTAAAATACTTGATTAGCAAACTAGAATAACACCAGTTGTTTTCAAATGAACATGTGCTATCACAATTCTTGGGGAGCAGTTCTGTGAATATTTGACCTCTCAATTCTGAATACTCCCCAAAGAGTCAGTGTTACTGAGCCAGGCATATATCATTCTTTTCAGAGAGAAGCTGAGAAGTGTTAGGGATAAAACAAATTTGAAGACTACAAGTAAACTAGACATTTATTGAAAGAGATGAAAGAAAAAGAAAAATACACCTTGTGTATCAGAAATTGTATTTCATTAGTTCTGCTCTCAAGTTCTGTTTTATGCAGGTCAGGGTGAATCTTACTGACTAGGGAAACTAGTACCAGAATGCCAGTGTCTTAACTGATACTGCTTCTCAGCTTCCATTATTGATATACTTCTGGTTAATGTGGTTGTGCAAAGATGGTGAAAATGGCAGCCAAAAACACCCTCTATGTTATAAAAAGTGCAGAAACACTGGAAAAACAACACTGGAGAGTAGTAACAGTTTCATTCCTCTCAAGGAGGCACCAGTTTGGCTCCAAACTGATAATTTCAATGTGCAATTGAAGCTTTATGAAAAATTTGTTTCACAGAAGAAACAAGATGGATTGTCACAGTTGAACATAATTTACTTAATTGGCCCAACTTGGTGGCTGTTGGGAAGTATAACCAAATTCCAGCAGGGAGTCAAGCAGAAGGGGCCCAGGTGTTCCTCCATATGGTGCATGTACTGTGTTTTTAACATCTCTTCAGTATAATGGGACAGGGCATTAGTGCAACAAAATTTGTTTTCAGGACTGAGCCACCAACTTTATTGTGAGGAATCCAAGTAGCTAATAGAAAATTATTTTATTTTGTACAATAATAATAATTTAAAAACAAAATGGTCCAAACCCATAGAGATTATAAAGCAACCAATACGTTAAGGAGTTGGAAAGGTTTTTGTTATATTGAGCTGCATAAACCACTAGTTTCTGATGTTGTGTCATGTGGTTATTTTTATCTTTACAAGCTCTTACTAGTTTGGTTGAACAGTTTCTAATTCTTGTTCTAGATGAGATAGGAACCACCCATCCTGTCCATGCCCTTCATGATTTTCATGCCCTGTCTCAGTGTTCTACTCCATCAGTCAGTGATCGCCTTTTCTAAGCTGAAGAGTCCTACCCTGCCTTATGTTTGTCATAGGGAAATTATCACATTTTCCATCATTGTTGCCCTCTGAATCTTTTGAAATTGTAAAATGAGTCATTAGGTTCTTTGACAGTTACTGTTTGTTTGTGCCTGGATTTGATAAAGCATTCTGCATTTAAGTTCTATACATATAAATTCTAGAAATATAAATATTACTGAATCATTTTATATAACCAGCACATGTACAGCTTGTCTTAAAATTCTTATGACATCACTGAAAAATAGAGTAGCTTTAATGCCACCTCCTGGACAAAGATTTAAATAGTAGTTTAGCCAGACTTAATTTGAAGTAACTCTTTAAAATCAGAACAAGTGACTTTCAAAGTTTGAAATGTTTGTATTAATCACTTAAAATCCAAATAATTTGATTTATTGTATGAGTTAGGATAATGCCAGCATTTCAAAATATGTATTTGTTCCTGTATTCCAGTATGGGGAAACATTTGTTGTCCATTTCAAAAATGCATCATTAATTGAAAGATTTGAAACTCTTCGTTGAATTCAAGGCTAAATATTCAGTCTTTAGGGCCTGCCACTTCTGGAAAAGCCTACGTGTACATAAAACAAAGCAGATTAATTTTTAGATTTGTTTTATTTTTAAGGAAAAAATATTTTTCTGTAAACTCTCTTGATAATTTTTCCATTCTGAGATGTGTATGTTATGGTACTTCCTTGTCTTGAAAGGGATTGCTATCATGTATTCTTTTTAATGACAAGAAAACAATCCTTATTGTCACCCTACAGAGGTTTCTAGTAATTGTTGTTTTACTTGGAAATAGGAAGGTATGCATTGCTTGAAGGACATGAACATGATTTTTTTGGCCCAACGTTGCAGAAATCATTTCAGCAATGGTCCAACTGACACAAAGTGTCCAGCATGCACTCATGTTTTGTTATCCCCTAGATGTCAGTGTGGTGTGTAACAGGATCTTAGCAGACTTCTCTGTCAGTTCTGCTCAGGGGAGGGGCTGGGTCAGGCACTTCCTCCTCCAAGGAGGGGCAGTTCTGATGGATACTGATGGATTTTCTCTGTTCAGGCAGGACCGAGGCTGCTTCCAGGCACAGACACAGCCAGTCCTATCCCTGCCCCAACAGTATGGGAGCCATAATGGGCAACCCTGAGAATCCAGGAGAAGGAAGACCTTTAAGTATGAGCAGTACTCCAGACACTTGATTTCATTTTCCACTTTGTGTTTTTGTTGCTGTTGCAGTGCTGGGATTGGCCGGACAGGAGTTCTGATCACGATGGAGACAGCGATGTGTCTCATTGAGTGCAATCAGCCTGTTTATCCTCTAGATATTGTAAGAACCATGAGAGATCAAAGAGCCATGATGATCCAAACACCTGTGAGTATCATCCCTGCTGTTCTGGGCTGCACAACAATGATTTCCTGTGATCCAGTCATACTGGATGGGTTTTTAATGCACTTGTTGATCATAATGCAGAGATCACCTTTATCCAGTGTAGCTGTAGCCTTGGCTCCAGGTAAAAATAAATTCTTAAGGCTATTGGAAAGGAGCAGTTCTTTAAATTTCTACAGAGAAAACTTGAAAAAAGAGCAGCAGCTGTTTCAGGGATACCTGGCAAATAATGACAAAAAGAGTCAATTTTAAGCAGTTTAAAAATCACTCAGAGAAGAAAGAAGGAGCCTAATTCCAGGTGTTAGGAATGGGAGTAGTATAAAAGATAAACACAGAAAGAGCCAAAGTATGCAAGAAAAAACTTCAGTGATGAAATTCAGTGATTTTATGATGCCCTAGTTGTAATGGAAAAAAGCCTTAATTATGCTCTGTAAATGACTTAAAGGGAAGATATCAGAGAAATAACATTTGTAAAAATCAGTGTATTAAATCTCATGTGAGATGCAACAAAGCAATCCTAAGTACCTTTTTTTTAGTCTAAAAAAAGTAACTTACTAAAGGATTATTTTGGGGGTTTCATACCTTAAGATACCAGAACTTATCATGCACCTGTAAGGTTTAAGTTTTGTGAGATAATTCGTGTATTATATTTCAGATTTGTAAGAGTTTTAGAACAGATTTGAGACTTGTTATTGTATCAGTCAGGTATTGCTTATCTCTAAAAGCAGTTTAGTGTAGTGTTTACATTTTTAGAAAGTACCTAAAAAGGGTGAAAACTTTGTGTTGTCTTTCAGAAAGAAAAAAAAATAAGAAGATTGGATTTTTGGTTGCTCCAAACTTTGGATAGTTGCAGGTTTTTTTATTTTTTTGAAAGAGTAATCATGAGTAATTGGTGTGGTTTTACTCACAGTATACAGCATTTAGAGAGAAAGCATCTTGAAGGAGAAAAGGCATTAGATCCAGTATTGAATCACAATTACTTGAAGGTAGTTGCTGTAGTAATTTTCCATGTCCTCGCTGCTGTTCCTCGAATAAAATTTGAATAAAATGTTTTGTTCTTCAGAGAGTATTAAGGCTGATAAAAAGTATGTATGTGTCTCCATTTCTAGTTCATCAGTCATTCAGTGCTACTGAATTCGTGTTCCAATACTCATGTTTCACTAAAAAGTTGTTGTATTCAGGTAGCACAGGAAGGATGAGAAAGGTGATGATACATGAAAAATAGCAAAGGATGGCTCTTGCTGTTTGTGACAGCTCTTCAGGATGGATAGCTGTCTCTCTAACATATGTAGGGAGGGAGAAAGTGTTATTAGTGAAGGTAGGAGTTGCAATGGTGAGAGTTCTAGCTGCATTTTTTCACAGTATGTGCTCAATATAATCTGGTTTAGTATAATCTTGTTTCTTAATTTTTCTTAGAAAACAAAAACTTTAAAGATTCAGTGAAAAGCAGGTGTTTAGTGCATCAGAGGGAGAAGGTCTCATAAAGGAATTGGGTTTTTTTAAAGGTTCCATGCCCATCAGCCGGGCCCGCGTGTGCCGCGCGGTTCGCTCGCTGTCCGCGGGGGGGCGCTGGGGCAAACGCAGATTTACCCCAAGGAGAGAAATGAACTGTTTCAAACACACGCGGCAGGATGGCAAAGAATGGCTCTAGTGCTAGATGTGTTCATAGGTTGATATCTCAAGATCTGACATCACTAACTGCTGCATAGAGAGGGCTGTTCCACAACGCTGACAGTGCAGCTGTGCTGGAGTTCTAGCTAGCATAGACTCATTGTGCAGGATGCAGGGTGAGTTGTGGTGCTTTGCATTTATTTCAGGTTGTTTTCATTATATTCTAATTTGATGACTGTCGGGTTTATTAACTCTTATTTGAATAAAACAAACTGTTAGTCCCCTCTGTGTATGCAGGTGCTAGACTTCAATGCCTTGAAGAGTTAGACATTATATAATGCTAAGAAACGGGAGGTTTGGGTTTTTAAAACATGAAACATTTCTTTTAAATCAGATTCTGACAGGGAGATGCCAGTAACATGCCTGAGTTAGTGTAAGTATGAAAAAGTGCTTTGAAACTATGACTTCTAAATCCAAGGGCATGGAAACCTCAGGTCAGTGAAATTTCAGCAAGGAAATAAAGAGGAGAAAATTGCTAAATAGGTGATATTTTAGTAATAATACTGGGGTTTTGGGTAATGACTTTCAGTATATATTTCAAAGTGCCATTCATCCTATTCTTCTGTTGAGAAACAAAATGCTCTCATCTAAAGTTCCTTTTGTATTATGTTTCCTAAACTAACTTTGAAACACAGTTCTTGGCCTGTCAAGAGAATGGGGTGGGGAAATCTTAAAAGCCTTTTCTGTTTCCAAATGACATTTTTCAATTATATTTCTTTTCAATTTACTGAATCTACTTTCCTTTTCAGAGTCAGTACAGATTTGTATGTGAAGCTATTTTGAAGGTGTATGAAGAAGGATTTATTAAACCTTTACAAGCATCACTGCATAAATAAAGAGCAAAAAACCTATGATATCAATTGAGGAATCCTGTTCTCTCTAATGAACTGGCAACATTCTTTGTGCCATAATACTGCTTGCAGGAAATGATAGTGAAGTACAGCAAAGAATTGACAAAGGACTTTGAAAACTTCAGCACTGTTGCACTTTACGTTGAAACAAAATCAGTCTCTGAAACTCTTCTAACCTTCATCTGTTTGAAGACTTTATTTTCGTGATTTGCTCCGAACAAACCATGGACTGAAAGAACTGATTGTGTTCAGGGTAATCGCTGATATTTCATTGTAGTGCCATATACTGCGCTTCTGGTTGAATTGCTACAAACAAGGCTTGGAATTATTTCACTCTGTTTTACACCCATGTCTCTTAAAATGAAAAACAAATGAAAAAATACACTAAGCCATGGTCTTTTTCCAGTGCTAGGTTTATTTACTATGTACAGACTCTCACAGTTTTGTTTTTTACAACATTAGCAATATTGCCAATACTAGATAGATACACACTGCCTACTGATGCAGCACACTTTGTCCTACACCCTTACTAGAGACCAGCTGGTTGTTAGAGGAGAGCTGGCATCTGTTAACCCAGCAGTAGCTGCATAATGCCCACTTACCAGCATCTTGTACAAAATAATAACAATAAAAAATTTTAAAAACCAACACATAAATAAACAGCATTTCTTTGGCACAGCTTGTGTGTCATACACTGGTGTATTCTGATTTGTGTGACTTCAGATTATGTGATGGGAACTAGTGCATGCATTATGTCTTAACCCCTTAAGTGCCTTGAGACTTACAGCGTACATCCAGTGAAAGGCACTCATGATTCCATGGGGGTGGTATTGTCCTGTCATATTTATCTTAATGGGTTCAGATTTTTTAAATGGCCCTTGGTGCTTGGAGTATGTTACCACAAGGGGTCATGGAAATACCATTCCCTCTTCTGTTATACAAGTACCTGTGTGCTACTCTCTGTAGCAAAAGCACCTCTGCCAACTTAATGAATGAGCATTGTATGCTGCTGTGCTGTAATTATATCAAAAATCTGACACATTCCTTCATTCCTTCCAACTAGTAACTTACTGGCATCTTACTACAAAATGCTGGTAGGTCATTAGAAGCTGATACCTTGTTTTATCCTTTTATTGAAAATAGCTGTTTTACTCGATTAGACATTACTCTTTAATAGCACTGATAATTAAGTTGAACTTACAATCAGATGTGACTTAATTCCATTACCTTCTAACTAACCTGTTCAGTCCTCATAGTTGATTTCAAGCCATGTTCGTACAGGTCTGCCTTTATTTTCTTTTATTTGTTTGGAGGGGAGAAGGGAGGAGAACACTATGAAGTTACCCCAGAACTTAATTTTAATTTCATAATGACCCCAGTCGCCTTCTGTTATGCTTGTGCAAAATTGTTCCAGTTGGTATGGGTTGCATCTTATTTAAGTAGGTAGAAGATTTGTAAGAAATGTCTGTCTGATACAGTATCTGAGCTCATTCTAAAGATGCATAAGTGTCCCCATTTTTAAATATTTTTCTAGTATAGCAGAAACCAAGTCAGAAGCAAGGTACCCAGTGTAATATACTGTAAGAAAAAAACAGTCACTTATTTGACTGCCCTCTGACAGCATAACTTTGTGCCCTCTATTTAAAAGTTTTAATTTATTGGTTTCCTGAAAATGTTTATCCATTAAATTTTGTTGTAAGCTATATAAATAGCATAGAATTTAAATGGAAAGTTCTACGCTAAATAATTTTTAACTATTGAAGAATTATATTGTATAATATACTTTGTTCTATGGACATTTGAAACAGATCAGCTATGAACTATTAAATGAAAAGGGATTCAGGCAACGTGAAATCCTGGCTTATGACTTAGTAACGAACAAGAACTACAATGCCAAATGAAAGATAGAGTTTTAAATATTTTTAGAAAACAAAATAATATTAGGAGGGCTGTGGCCCTGTTACTTATATTTCTAGATTTGATGCTGAAGTCAATGTTATCCCTCAGTGAAAAATAAATTTTACAAGAATCTCTGGATCTGAACTGAACTGAAAAAGAGTAATGTGGTAGCTTTAATCTCAGTTATATTTTAAGCCATTTGCAACAAATAAAAATTCTTTTTTATAATTCTTTAACTTCCATATGATGAGGTCATTAGCTGAGTTACTGGCTAGTTAGAAGGTTATATTGAACTCAGCACTTAATGTCCAAAAACAAAAATCATCCATTATACTGAAAGAAATTTTCTTCATAGTTAAGTTGTAAACCAAAATAGCATTTGTCCTGTTATTCTGAGGGAAATCAGAAATGGGGTTTATGCAGCATTATATAGCATTGGTATGTCACATATTTAAATATTCTTATGTAAAATTGCCATAGCAGTTCAAGTTCAAAAGTCCCATTTATACCACAATTAAGTGTGGGATATGTATTGGTCATCTGTCATTACTGTTTTGATTACAAACACAGGCAAGGATAATAGATCTCCTCAAAATTTTCCTCTGCACTGACTTGTACTTTATTAACTAGCTGCACTGGGGAAAAAATTGAAACAAAGTACCTATTCTTAATGAATTGGCCATCAGCAACTCAGTGGCTTTTGGCTTCTCCAAAGCCAGGATAAAGGTAACCAAAAACTGCTTGGGAAAGAGAATAGCACTGAAGCCTTTCTGCAGCATAAATCAGTCATTTAAATTTTTCTACCTGTTGTGGTATAAATGGCCTTTAAAATATTTTTATATGGCCAAAAAAAGCNACTACCATCTCTTGTTTAAAATGGATTTGAAGGGGTTTTTTTAGTAGAAAGACATGGGGCTCTAGTGGGGGCTTTGAGTGGTTTTTGGGAGCATTTTTTACTTTTGCTAAATATGAAATAAGATACAGGTGTTATTTAATAACTGCCTACAGACTGTCAGCCAGTCCACTTTGAGAAATACTGCATTAGATATCCCAGGTAACTGAGGGCTGAAAATTATATTTATCCTGAACTTGGAAGCATTTGGTATTTTCAATCACTTGTAGGTCTTAAGCAGTAAAATATTGCTTTTATGCATTTGATTTTATCTATTCTCTCCCCATTATGAGAAAGACAACACCTGGGGATTTTTCTCACTAGATTTAGTGCTAGCTGACATTTCTTCCACATTTCTCTGTTAAATCTCAAAAGCTTGTATGCCATATAGATAAAGCAATAACACTTCTTCTAGAATATCTGATTACAGTCTGGCACACCATCTAGTAAAGAAAGGGTGAGAAAGCAGTTGGGACATTAAGGAACATGAGGAGGTTGTTATGGAACTTGTGTAGTTGGCAACTTTCCATGGAAACCTTCCAGAAAGTTTCATGGTACCTGTGGAAGGGCCAAAATGCAGCAGACGTGCTGCAGTTGTGCTGCCCAGGGAATCAGGACGAAGGGAAGGTCTGACACAGAGATGTTGGAGCTCCAGGCATGCTGTGGAGCTGAATTATGTGATATTTTTATGCTTATGCAGTGTGTGCAGGTATGTGGGTGATGTTTGGTGGCTCAGGGAATTAGCATGAGCATGAAAAGCTCTACAGATGCACCAAGCTCTACAATTTCCAAGNAAAATAGCATTTGTCCTGTTATTCTGAGGGAAATCAGAAATGGGGTTTATGCAGCATTATATAGCATTGGTATGTCACATATTTAAATATTCTTATGTAAAATTGCCCTAGCAGTTCAAGTTCAAAAGTCCCATTTATACCACAATTAAGTGTGGGATATGTATTGGTCATCTGTCATTACTGTTTTGATTACAAACACAGGCAAGAGTAATAGATCTCCTCAAAATTTTCCTCTGCACTGACTTGTAGTTTATTAACTAGCTGCACTGGGGAAAAAATTGAAACAAAGTACCTATTCTTAATGAATTGGCCATCAGCAACTCAGTGGCTTTTGGCTTCTCCAAAGCCAGGATAAAGGTAACCAAAAACTGCTTGGGAAAGAGAATAGCACTGAAGCCTTTCTGCAGCATAAATCAGTCATTTAAATTTTTCTACCTGTTGTGGTATAAATGGCCTTTAAAATATTTTTATATGGCCAAAAAAAGCAAAACTGCTTAATATTTTACTTTGGGTTATGAAGATCTGTATCATCCTTAAGAGTTTTTTAAAGAAGTTTTTGTATGTTTCATGCTGTACAAAACATGAATGTATCTTTCAGACATAATGACTTATAGACTATATGTGATTGGTGTTATGACTGTTGGATTTTATGAATAATTATTTTCATACCATTTGATTAGGAAAAATGTTGGGTGGGTGTGGGAAAGAGTATGTTTCTAACACTTCCATGATGCAAATCCAGTTAAAGAAAAACAAAAAGTAGTTTTCATTGTAAATAAGAGCAATATTATGACAAATTTGTGCCAATGTAAAGTGTTAAGATTTTTGGTTTTACTTTTAGGTTCAGATTGAAAACTACCACTACCATCTCTTGTTTAAAATGGATTTGAAGGGGTTTTTTTAGTAGAAAGACATGGGGCTCTAGTGGGGGCTTTGAGTGGTTTTTGGGAGCATTTTTTACTTTTGCTAAATATGAAATAAGATACAGGTGTTATTTAATAACTGCCTACAGACTGTCAGCCAGTCCACTTTGAGAAATACTGCATTAGATATCCCAGGTAACTGAGGGCTGAAAATTTCATTTATCCTGAACTTGGAAGCATTTGGTATTTTCAATCACTTGTAGGTCTTAAGCAGTAAAATATTGCTTTTATGCATTTGATTTTATCTATTCTCTCCCCATTATGAGAAAGACAACACCTGGGGATTTTTCTCACTAGATTTAGTGCTAGCTGACATTTCTTCCACATTTCTCTGTTAAATCTCAAAAGCTTGTATGCCATATAGATAAAGCAATAACACTTCTTCTAGAATATCTGATTACAGTCTGGCACACCATCTAGTAAAGAAAGGGTGAGAAAGCAGTTGGGACATTAAGGAACATGAGGAGGTTGTTATGGAACTTGTGTAGTTGGCAACTTTCCATGGAAACCTTCCAGAAAGTTTCATGGTACCTGTGGAAGGGCCAAAATGCAGCAGATGTGCTGCAGTTGTGCTGCCCAGGGAATCAGGACGAAGGGAAGGTCTGGCACAGAGATGTTGGAGCTCCAGGCATGCTGTGGAGCTGAATTATGTGATATTTTTATGCTTATGCAGTGTGTGCAGGTATGTGGGTGATGTTTGGTGGCTCAGGGAATTAGCATGAGCATGAAAAGCTCTACAGATGCACCAAGCTCTACAATTTCCAAGCAAAAGAAGGTTGTCCAGTACATATGCTGTAGTTTTGACTGTAGAGCCACTGTGCAGGCAATCAGCAAGCCCCTCAGCCCTGAGGATAAAAGGAGTGATTTGGTTATGGTCCACATGAAAATTCTGCATATTTGGACTTCCACCAAGTAGAGGAATGATGTCCTCTAAAATCAGTTGCAGTCTTTTTTGTAGCTCATATCTCAGGTCCCCAGTTAAGCTGGGTTGGGTGTATTTGCCAATTTTAGTGTACCCATCTTTTGTCTTGAGACTGAAAAAGTTCTTTCCCATTGCTACTTCTAGTGCTAGGATCCAGTATGAAGATCTGGTAAAAAAATATTCATTGATTAACTGTGGATCTTGCATGAATATGCAGGTATTTATAATTAGTGGTGATTTGGAAGCTGTTAGAAGGAGGAAATGGTTGGTTTGTTTCAGGGTAACTGTTCTGTCCAGTCTCTGTTATCCCACTGCACTTAGTCACTTGTTTGTTTAGAAGTCTGCAAAGAAGGCCAGTTCCTTATCACTGGATTTTACCTCTGTGCTTGTTACTCCCACAGGTGTCTATTTTTCATAGGATTTCTCCTGCTAAAAGTTTTGATCTGGTGCATAAGCTGTAAGTTCTGGCTATTGGCTTTGGCATGTTTTGCTCATTGAGATTTCAATGGTAAAAAGGAGACATTAGCAACTTTCTCAAAAAACAGCTGAAATATTCCATTTTTAGAATTTAGACATTTTGATTAGTAGCCTTATTTGAAAAAGCCACTAAAATGTCTAATTCTAGTCTGCTGTAGCAAGAATGATGGTTCACAGACTGGCTGGCAGCTTGTTGGTTGTGGTATTTCATATTTAGCAAGCTTACACATTTTAAAGGATAATTTTTTTCGAAGTGTTTTGATGTTTGAATAGTAGCACTTTATGTCATGCTTACTACTGACTGAACTATTGGACAAAATAAATTGGGTTTGGAGAGAGATGCTTAATGGGTTTCTGTACAGAGATGATTTGGCTTACACCCTGGTACGAATGCTTGCTGTTGTTCCAGCCATTTTTTGTTGATTGTTCACGTGTTTCTGAGGGATTTTAAGAAAATAGATATTAATAAGATAATTCTATCATCTCAATTTTCCTGTCTTAATACAAATATGAAGCCTACATTTGGGGGAAAAAAAGGAAAAAAAAGGTGCAAATAGAAACTTACAGGGTACTTGTAAATTTATGTGATCTCTCTCATCTAGCTGCAGATTAGCTATGTTTACTGTAAATGTTTCTGCTAAGCATTATTTTTAACATTAGATCAATTACCTGGAAATCAGTATTCTTTTTTTTTTTTTTTTACTTAACTTATTTGAATTTTGATAACTAAAGATAATGCACAACAAATTTAAGGAAGTTGTCACCCTTTTGCACCTAGGCCAGGGGCCTGAGACATGAGTGAGAGGGTTAAACAGTTTATGTTAAGCTGTTTTGTTCTTTAACTAGAATATATCCACAAGGACTAGACTGTAAATGATCCAGTGCAATTATCTCAGTACATTGGGGCACCACAGTAACAACCCATAATAATGTTACAGGAAAATTAAGGTAAGAGAGAGTGAAGGTTTTTATCTTATCCAGTGTATCCAGATTTGTTTTCCATTTGGTTTGCTTCATTTACCAGTGATCCCATTTTAACCAGTCACTTTGGCAGGGCTGTTTGTGTAAGGTTTGGGGTTTTTTTTCTGTAACAGGTGCTATCCTATGTGTAAATACAAAGGGAAGAGTGCTATTTAGTTCCATCATTAACAATCAGATGGTGGCAATATTTTTGCCAGTTACTTCTGGTAATTAATTTGCATTTCCAGCTGTGGATTTCAGTTGTCAAATTTCATCTCAGTTTCATACTGCTGAATGATGGACTGCAAGTGTGGAGTAAATCATCTCAGAGTTGAACAGCTCTTGCATTGTTTAGATTAACTTTTGTGTATCTTTATTAATAATAATGGGGGGATGCAAAGGCTCTTCCCATAAGTAGACTTCTGCCTATAAATTTGTTTAAAAGCACATGAGGGGGAGGGAAAAAACAAACCAACAACCTAAATGCATCATCTTGGCTCAGCAGCCAGGGTGGTTGATGGAAAACGATGGAAACTTGAAATTGGTCAACACTGGACAATGTGAAAATAAATTCAGCTTTTGTCACTGCAGCTACTGTATGCTTTAAAGGGCCTTATGTATTTGTCCTCATTTTGATAAAATTAAAATTCTTGCCATTAAAATTATACACTAACTTCTACCGAAAACCAGCAGTTCCCAGGATAAATATGCTAATTAACATTTAACAAGTCTTGTTTTAGTCTTAAGCAAAATTTCATTCTATTATGTGAAAAAATGCTGTTATGCATATTTTGTGGATATATTTAATTTCAGTTGACAAATAGTTGTCTAGGTACAGACTTGAAAATATATATATAGTTTACTTGTGGATCTTAATTGTTTAATTGCAAAATAAAGATGTGCTTTAGTAATTTAAAGTTTAATTCTTTTTTTGTGATTTTCTTGTACACATGGTTTTGCTGTGCCACATTTCTTTGTGTCTGGTGCCAGATAATGTTCACCTTGTATTTTCCTTCTTGACATTGTACGACATAAATTCACCCCTGTGGATTGTGCATTAGAAGAGGTTGCAAATTATCAGGAATTAAGTTGCTTGGTTAAAGCATAAGCCCAAGTTTTTGCCTGAAAATATGTAAATACTGCAAGATTTGCTCTAATGGAAAAATAACTTTTAAATTACCTTTTATGCAGTGACTGGATTTGAGATAGTGTTCAGTAGAGATGATAACGTGATCAAAAAGCTGAGGGTATGATAAACACTGATGTGAAGAACAAAAACTCCAGATGGAAGCTTGTGATGAAGTATTTGCTGCCACAAAGTGAGAGGATGTTCAAAATAAAAGTGGATAAAGATAATGAAAGGACTTAGGACACAAGACAAAATTCTCAGGAGGGATGAGTGTCTGAGACCCCTGTATGTTCTTAATTCCACTGACAAATACAGGACTTTAAAGTGAGGACAGGGTGTTTGGATTTGAAGTACAAAAATGTAAACCAGTTTAAGGAGAAAAACAGATGTAAGAAGAGGTTTTTCAATAGAAGGAGATTTGTTTAAACTGGAATAGGAAGACTGGATATAAGACAAGTAGCAGATAACACAGCTGAATGTGTGCTGTGCATACTTGGACCATATCTGAGTAGCAAAGAGCGAGGAAGGAGCAGACTGTAATTACAGGAAGAGTAGCAAGAGGGTGGTGTGAAGTAGAAATTGCAAAAATGAGCAACTGAGTCATTGTGTCACCAAAGCTACAGGAAGGACATAACCTTTGTGAATGACTGAGTGGAAAGATGCTCAATTTGAGGAATAGTTGAAGATGGTTAGAACATTTAGGGAAAACGTCCAAGAATTAGGGAATTCCCTAGAATTCTTTGTCATATAGGAGAATGTGAACTGCTGTGGACTTAATAGGCAGGAGACTCCCATTTACCTGGCAGATCTCCACTACAAACTAAGCATCTTTGATATGCAAACCATTGGTTAGTTGATCTGAGAATTCATCAGATATCTGCAAACCCTCAAGATAAATGATTTTTCCACATTACATATAGTAAGATTATGTATACTTTCTTTGGGAACTTTATTGCAAGCTCCCACAGGTATTTCATGGCAGGCTACTGAGAGCAAGCATAGTCCTTGCTCCTCTAATAAAAAGTCAATATCTAAATTACCCCCCCCTTTTGTAATTCCCCTTTCTGAATAAATAAACAGGCACATGAATGTGAATCTCATCTTTCCTCAGAGCTCGCCCTGCTCCTCCCAGCGGCAGGAGAGTGGTTGTCAACCTGTTACTTCGTCAGCAAATGGTGGGCAATTACCTGCCAGCTTTTTTAATTTTTCCCCCCATTTCAATAAATGACACCAATGGAACTCGATGTATATTCAAGCACTGGAGCTGAAGTATTAATTAATGTGGGCTTCATTATGCCAATTCCACTGCCTGGCAGCGACTGACCGGTGTCAGCCCGTGATTCAGAGCTGAGCATAAAAAATGTTGTGTTATCTTTAGCCCAAGTATCTGCTCTCCCAGGCCATTAGATAGGCTGGAGTCCCAGTTATCCCGGGATTTTGAGGTGTCTGGAGCTCCTTTACGCCGAGCTTTGTCACTCTTAGCAGGCATTACGCACGAAGAGTTTAATATTGCTTTTCCTCAAATACTGACTTGGACACAAACATGTATGTAATAAAAAAAGCACAGTCTAGTGCAGCCCTCTGTAATTGCTGCCGAGGAGCGGGGCTGGTGGCCTGGGCTGGAGTGACACGTTAGAAGAGCGATGGAAGCGCGGGGCACCGGCACAGACTGTGCGGCTGCATTTAAAGTACAAAACTGCATTTTGGAGTGGCTTATTTCAGTGTATAAATATACGCTGATTTAGTTACAATGGCGTATAATATACAGTTATTTCACTGTATACATATTAACAGTGTTCGCTTGTAGACGGCTCTGCTTGATTTAATACACTGCTACCGCTGCTCTTTCAGGCACTGTTTAAAGATAAGATTTTCTTACAAGTTTTATGGTTTAAGCGCGCGTTTACCTAAAGGTTCCAGTTACTGCTGGGCAGCCGAGGGCTGGTCACAGCCCTGACCAAACCACCGAGGAGAAACCTCCACGCCGCGTTAGCAAAAACTCCAGAACTTTTGTGAAATAACCTGAACGCGTCCCGAAAGCTCAATCCCCAGGGGTGCCTCATCCCCGGGGCCGCCCCCGCTCCGCGGCCCCTCAGCCCGCTCCAGGCTCCGCTGCCGTGTCCCCCCCTCCCGCCTAGCACGTGGTCGGCGCCGCGCCCCCCCACCCCCCGCGGCGGCCCCTCCGCCGGGCGAAACCACCTGGCACGGGAGGGGGGGGCCCCTTCTCCACCGGGCCCCGCCCCGTTAAAGGGGCGATGGGCTCCTGGCTCGGCGGCAGGCAGAGCGTTCCTTGTCCCGTCCGGCTGCCGCCTTCCCTTCCCGCCGCCCTCCGCCTCCATCCCCGCGCTGCCACTTAGCAGGAGAGCGCGGCCGGGGGAGCCGCCAGGTGAGTGAGGGCGGGGGGAGGAAATGGCCGGCGCGTCGCTGCCCGTTTAAGGGCCTCCCACGTCGCTCCGCCATGTCCGGCGGCCCGGCCCCTCCCGGGGCTCCCTCACCGCCCCCCGCCCGCCCCCGGGGCCTGGAGGAGCCGCCGCGGGGACGCTCCCGCCGCCCCGCAGGTGAGCCCGGCAGGTGGGGCCGCCACGGGGCCGGAGCGGGGCTGTGGGGCCGGGGCGTTACGTAAGGGCGGGGGTCGGAGCGGGCGGGGAAGGCGCCCGGTGGGGCCGGGTTTCGTGTGGGGTCGCCCCTCAGGCTCGGGGCTGGCTGCCCTCACAGCTCCGGGTGTGTGCCGGGAAGCGCCGTGCCCGAGGGGCGCTCGCCGGTCCTGCCGGAGCCATTCCTGCTGGGAGAGCTGGGAGCGCGGCTCTGAGGCGGGAAAGGTCTCTTATCGCTTGTTTTCGATGGGAGAGGTGGAGCTGTGAGCCAGGAGAGGAGCCGGTGGTATGTAGCGCTCCGTTGCCTCCCAGCTGTGCACGATCACCGTCTTTGAGGAGCGCGCCGTGGCGTTTGTATTATTGAAAGATTGTGGAGCACAGTAGGTGATCTGCACGATCGCTGTGTTTTCCCTTAAGCGTAGTTTCGTGTATTCCCAAGAAGTCACCCAACCGTCTTCAAAGTTCTGAGTTGGGGTTTTTTCAAAAGTCTTTTTCAAAGACTTTCACAGCAAAACACTGTGGGTGTTTAAATAAAAGTGAAAATCTGTTTGATCCTTGACGTTTCTTTATCAAAGTCTGGGATTCTCTAATAACTTTATTGCAGGTTTTTTTCTTTTTTTTTTTTCTGACTCGGTTTGAGATTTGTTTGGTTTGGTTTTGGGGTTTTTCCTCTGTAAAAAACTTAACCCTGTTCATTTTCTCTGTTGAATTTTGTAGCAAAGATGCTGAGCTTTTTCCGCCGCACGCTGGGACGCCGGTCCATGCGAAAGCATGCGGAGAAGGAAAGGCTGAGAGAGGCCCAGAGGGCTGCAACCCACATCCCTGCAGCTGGGGACGCCAAATCCATCATCACCTGCCGAGTGGCGCTGCTGGACGGCACAGATGTCAGCGTGGACTTACCGGTATGAGCGATCCAAGTGTGTTTTTGAAATACACTTGGGTTGTGTTGTTCTGATGTGGATTGCTGTTTGCGAGTTAGGTGAAGGCTGTTGGCAGTCGACCCCGTGCCTTGATGTCCACTAAGTTGCTGCTCATAAAAAGGTTCTGAAAGAATAGTTAACTTTGGCATTCACTGAAATTCGAGAGTGTTTGCGGGATGTCATCATGCCTTACACACTGAACGCCTTCTGATGTTTTAATGCAATTGTTGTGCCAGGGCATGACTTAAAGAGAGTAGCCTGTTTGGTGAATTGGGTTTTCTTTTTGGTGAGCTATCTGTCTTGACAAAGAAGGTGAATCTCTTGGTGAAACTTGTTGAAGAGGGTGATGAGCAGACGTACCAGCAGGAATTTCTGTGTGGGTTGGGTTTGGTCTGGTTTTGTGTCAGAGATGGACGCAGTTTTTAGCGCTAACTTGAGAGGGGAGGGGAAGAGGAAAAATCTGCTTCCTTCCCCTCCTCAGGGCAGATTATATAGTAGGGATCATCTCATGGCATGGTGCTTTGTTCCAGTGAGGTGTTAGCCACTGTTTTACATTTCTAAAGCTTCCTTAATATGCACGTGCCTGTTCTGCTTGCCTAATTACATACCTGGTTTTGGCCGACAGGATGAGCAGTAGCACCAGAAGTGATGTGCTCTGTTTTTCCATTACCATGTGTTATAGTTGTTTGTGACTTGTTTTAAGCTCGCAGAGCTGAGCATTAGGAAGTCAGGAAGGTGTGGATCTGCGAGACCTGACTAGTTCCAGAGGATTTTGGCTGCAGTCTCAGTTGTGCTGGTGTTGGAACTGCTGACTAGAAAGAAAAGCCATTTCAAGACTGGCTGCTCCACGCAGCTCTTTCTTCCCTTTCTTTTTTAATCGTGCAGTGTTTAGGCAATGCGAGGAAGTCAGCTTGAGGAAGACAGTGAGCAGTGCTGTTGACATAGCAGAAATAACTCTTATCATATCCTGAACCCCAAATAATCTAGAGTTAGAGAAACCCTTTGACATCTTTATTTCCAAAGTGACTGTGTAGATAGGCGTTTATAGGGGGTGGTAAAGTCAATTTGTAAATCTCTGAAGCAATGTAATGAATATATCCAGTGCTGCTTAGTGCCTAGGATGTTTGATTTGAGGCCAGGAATGCCCACAAACACTTAATAGCTAGAGTTAACACTTAAAAAGTACTCAAGATTAAATTGGTGTCTCTGCATGAGCAGAGCAGTAATCTTTGGAGCTGGAGTCGGCTCTGTAGGCAAATTCCTGGTGGCTCCAACAACATTTCTATGGCTTTGAGGAGCATAAATTGAACCTGAAGAGGTGTCACAACCTGCCACCTGGCCTATAAATCTCAGATCAGGGTGCAGTAGTAACTCTTTACTTCTCCAAGAAACTCTTTTCACTCCAGATTTTTCTTCTTTGAAAGCCAGCATAGATCCTTGACTGTGAACATCTGAGTTATGAGTAACAGTAACCAAATTGACACAGCCAGATGTGGTAATTAGAGTGCATAGTCAGTGGCTGACATGTACCAGTTTCTTCAGTGATTAAAGTACAATAAATTAAAAGTAAATTAAATGTTTCATTTCAGACTTCCTAGAGTGTTTATTCTTGTCTCTCCACTTGCATCATTCATATTTTGAGGTTGACTCTTGGAAAGAAAAAAGGGTAGGGAAGACAGGGGATGAAGTGGAGGAGGGTATAAAATCCTGGCAAAACAACATCACTTTCTAACATGTGAAGGTTAAATTAAAAATACATGTGTATAATTTTTTTCTTTTACAAAATCTTTATTTGAGAATCTTTGTGCTCTTTTAGCTAAGATCTTTTCCAAGACTGGTACTGTTACTTTGTTGGCAGTGAATTTGCTTTAAAATGAACTCTTTCTGTCAAAGAGGTGCCCCCTGCTCTGCCAGTTCGTTTGTGCACAGTTTCATTGTCTACCTAAGCACTGTGAAAATGTTCTATTAAAAAATAAATAACAAAGCTTTTCTTAAGAATGAATCATTTAGCAAACAGGTTAGTTCACAGCCAGAGAAAGGGTTGTCTAGGCAGGAATGAATGCCATACCTTTTTAAATCCATGGCTACACAAACACTTTACAGTGGCATAAGCTGTTGCTGCCACAGGAAGAAAAGATGTTGCTTTCGTTATTGCGTTTGTCCTTGTTTTCTCATACCCCTTGGCAGAAGAAACAGTATTTTAGCAGCCAGGCAGTAAGCTAAGTCAAGAAAATGCTGTGGCTGAAAATAATCAGTGTAATTTCATTATGTAGTTTCCAGCTGGAGCGATTCTCCAATCTGGTTCCCCATGTGCCTCCCCAAATGTGGTGAAGAAGCATTTAGAGGTGATACCAGGCTCAAGTTTGCTCAAAAAGCTGTTGAGCTCTATCCTTACAGTAAATTTTTTACTGAGAAGAGTATTCTGCATTTACAATCATTGATATAATTGAACCTGAGATTGCTGAATTTCTCCTTAATTAAAAAAAAAGGGCAAAAACAGCAAGAAGCAACAACAAGGGACTTTGCTATGTAAACCAAACGCATTTGAGAATCATGAAGTAGCAAAGACTGATATTTTATGAATATTGACAATGAGATGGAAGGGACAGGTTGTAAATGATGCAGTTGGTATTCAACTTATTAGACACAGAGCCAGGATTTGAGCAGTAACTCTGCTTTTTGTCCACTGATCTTATCTTTGGTGTCTGTCAGGCCACTTAATCTTTCTGCTTTTCTATGTCTTCTGTTGTTTTTAATTAGAAAAATGCCTGACTTGAACTTTTCACCAAAGCTGCAGTCATACACAGTACATAGACTGGATTCTTTGCAAGAATCTACTCCTTTTGTAGCTATGTCAGAGACTGAAGAATGTCAGTGTCATGTGTACTATTTACTGACACCTTGGTATGTTCAAAATGGGAGGCATGAACTTAACCGAGTTATCAGTGCTTTTTTTGGGGCAGATTGAATGATATCAGATTTTTTCTCACAGCTTCATATCAGATTTAAAGTTGCTTTTTGACCTGGTAGTTTTCCTCTTAGCACTCTTTTGAAGCTTTGCATTCAGCCATTTTTACTGATTGATGTGCCTAGCGAAACACTAAGAAGCTTGTTACTTTGTTAATCTTAAAAAAGTTTTTATAAAATAGATGTTGTCTGTAAATGCTGCTGTGGATGTTGTTCATTATACATTCTGCTTTTCTGTTAACTTGAGTTCAGCTTGGAGAAACATCAGGTTGTGCTTTTTCTTCCCATTGTTTAAGATCCGTGGGTGGAATGTTTACTGAGTGGTATGAGTGGTGAGAGGACAAGAACTCTGCTTTGCTGACATCCCTTATCTCACTTTTCATCCTGTTCCCATGCAAAACTTCCCCCACTGCACCTCTGGAATTCCCAGGGCTCAGAAGCCATGAACAGCCCTGGTTTGTTACCTGAGGATTCCATCAGCTCAATCATTCCACTCTGGTCTGTCAAGGGAACCCCTCAACAGCTGGAATAGCAGCTCTCTTGGTGTTCGTGGTTTGTGAGGAAAGACAAGTTGGTGAGGGGGAACTTGGAAGTGCAAAAAATTTTCATCTGGGGTCACCAACAACTTATGAAATAATTAGGAACAAAAATGTTTGTCAAGAGTTTAAAATAATATGCTGTTTTAAGTAATAGAGAGCTCCAGAGGATTTTAAAATCAAAATATTTTACAACTGAGTATTTGTTTAGTCAGTTCTATGCCGTCTGTAGTAGTAATTGGGAGAGGGAAAAGATAACGTAGATAGAGGGAAAAATGATAATATAAATAATGTATATACATGCACTTGAAATACAAAATTTTTGGATTGCTTTTTATGGGGGAGCAAGGTCAGCCTTACAAGAGAGACAGATACTAAGTGTAGAGTCTTTGTCTTCTCTTACAGCAGACCTGTACTTGTGGAAGCCAGCAGTGTTTCAGTAAAAAAACCTGACCCTGCCTAACCCACAATTTACATAATCTTCTCATGGATAATGGAGCGTTAATTGTATTCCAGTTTCTGTACGTGCAAAGTTTTAGGTAAATGCTTCCTGGTGGTATAAGATGAAAGACAGAAATTATGAGAATGGATGCTCTCTCTGAGTAGTTTTTTATCTTGGAATATTCTTTACTTACACACGCATGAAATTTGATATGGAGGTTGCAAAATGAGGTGGTTTTGTCCTTATTGTAATGAAGTATCATTAGAACAAGGTCTTGTATAAACCAGTCCAGTGGTTGTGTGTAATAGTGGAATTGAAGTAAGCTGTTTAGGCTTTTGGAGTATAAAATAAGATGAAAAAAGGACTGTATCTGTGGTGACTATTTTAAACAAAAATTAAGAAATCTGTCTGGAATGTAAAAATCATTAACAAGTGCCAGTAGCTTTTTGTTTGGAGAGAGGTGATTTGTGTTGATCTGACTGCAAGATCAGAGATGCATTGTGGTAGTTGATTTTATTCAATAATCCACTCTGGTTTATTAAAAACTTTTGGAATATTTATGGCCACTTGCTGAATATTTGTGGTTGTAAATATGAAATGCAAAATGCTCTTCCTGGCATGGATGCTGATTAACAAGAAAATCTAATACTGCTAAAAATGCTGGAAAATCAGTAATCAAATAAAATGTGTGCTCTGAGTGTTCAAGGCTGACCTCTAAAGTTTCAAAATAAAGCTCAGCTGACAGAAGTAGTAATAACATAAACATTTGAACGTGCCCCTTTTTGTGTGTGCTAAAACTTTATTTCCCATGTGATCTTCTGTCTGAAAGTATTGACATGCTTTTGAGTGTTTGCTTAAACTTCTGAGAGAGCTTTAGGGGACTGAAAGTGGACAAAATGATTCGTGAGCCGCAGCAGAGGCGCTGCTGTCTGTGCGGTGGAGGGGGCCGGCGGCGGTGCCGGGTGAGCCGGTGCTTCCCGGGTGCCAGACTGCAATCCTTGCTGAGAGGGAACCTGAGCCGGGGATGCTGAGTGCCTGTGCCCTGTGAGCAGTGCAGGCCCTGTGCTGTGTGCCCTGTGCTGTGTGCCCTGTGCCTGTGCCCTGTGACCATCGCAGGCTGTGCCCTGTGAGCAGCACAGGCTGCCTGCACCGCGCCCTGCTCACAGCCCAGCCGCTTCGGGGCCGTGGCAGGCAGGCATTTCAGGCTCTGTCAATGCTCTGTGCCCTGGCACTGGTGAAAAGGAGGGAGGAAGGGAGCAGCTGGCAGCAATCTGTGCTGCTTGAAGAGAAAATTATTTGGCCTGCAGTGTGCTGCCAGAGTGTTTCTGGGGCTTGTGCTGCAGGCTGGTTTAGTTGCCTGAAAGTTTCACATTCTTAACTCACAGCGAATTTTATCTGGAGTCCTGCTTTCCTGCTGAGCTGCCTCTGCAGAGGGCTCAAAGGCTTGGGACTCTCTGGTGCTCTGAATCAGAGTGCTCGTGAGGAACCTGCAGGTGAAACACCAAATAAAACTGAAATTTTTGACAATGTAATAGGGAGAGACATTTAATCTGTAAACCTTACTACTGAACAAGCAATGTGGATATATTCTGTATTAGAAAGAATTAAAAAATGGATTAAATCAAATTGGTAGTTAAAAGATAAAAATTGTCAGGAAGTTGAAACAGAGACTTCCACAAAACAAACTGTTAGACATGAATGTTTTGAGTCTTTGTCTTATGTAATAGGGTCAATAAGCCTGAGCACAGTACATTAAAATCCTCCTACATAGCACTCTAATGAATGTACAGTTAGGGTGGGTATTGAAAAAAATTCTTCATGAAGATTTTTGGGAAATGCCTTCTTTCTCCAGAGAATAAAAGAACAAATTATTTAATCCCAAATGCTTACCTTCCTCTACTTGTGAGACACTGAGTAAATACAAGAATTGATAAACTGTCTCTGGAGGTAGAAATTCTCTCCAACCTTCCAGCCTGCAGGGTTTTATATTCACAAGTGTGTATAGCAGTGTTGTCAAAAACTGAGGATAAACCAGAGAAAGAAGCACTAGAAGAATTAGTGTTTTGCTGCCAGTGGCATCTTTAGATGAAGAAGAAAATTGACTGGAGAGTTTGGAAAAGTTATTTGTAGGAGTGGTGCTTGGTGTTTGAGGAGAGGAGCAGCTCCATTTGTAGGTCAGAACTTAAAGCCATAAGAAGATCAGGGTGATACAAATGATGTGTACTTCTAACGCTGCCTTTGTAAGGATATGGGGTTTTAACCCTCCAATTCTGCAGTAAACTTTAATGGTGTTAACTACAGACAGGCACCTTTTGTGTGATATTGCTGTGAAATCTTCTTCCTTTAAAGCTCACTGTTGAAGCTTTCTCACTGTTGAAGCTTAGGTATTTGAAACCTGTGGTTTCAGAGAAGAGGATTTACTTTATTTAAAAAATGGGCAGGCGTATCTGCTGCTTCTGTGCTGCTGTGGTCTGCAAACATGCATAGGTGACATCCTAGCAACTGGGTAGCTGTAGATCCTGAATCCCTATTATCCCCATACCTTCTGTGTGTGTGTAAATGGTGTATTTCTAAGGAAGCTCGTATGCATATGAATGGGAACCCTCCTGATAAGTCGACAAAAACCAGGAAGGAAAATTTTTGCCACTAAATAGCTATTGAAGACAATAGCAACTGTTAGTTATTGTTAATAAAATGTTAACGTGATCATTTGAAGAAATCTAAACAAAAAGTACAGCTGCAAAGATGCAAAGGATAGTAAATTCCATGAAAAAAACAGATGAATAAGCATTACCTTCAGAGTTCATCCTCTATAGGGCCCTCCATTTCTTCACAAAGAAATAAACAAACAGGAGGGATTATTTTCTGATAAGTATTTTAATTATCAGATTCATTAGGTGGGTATTTAGATCTTGGGGGTTTTTTTCAAGTTCTGGGAAAAAATACCTACTTTGCTGCGATTTAAAAAACGTGAAGTGAGCCATTCAGCTGGTGCTCAGCAGCACAAGCTCCTCTGCAGTTACTGTGAGCTTGTGCTGCTCCTCCAGCGCTGCTGTACCGGCTGCTCCAGTACTGAAGGAGCCTTTGACCTTTGATCAGGCAGGTTTGGAGCACCTGGCTGGCTTCTCCTCATGGATGCGTGTCCATGAAATAGCCGATACTCTGAGGCCGTGAGAAGAGGGTATAAATGCTGCCTTTCAGGTTTTAGGCAGCGGCTGAGATGCCTGAGCCGGAGAATGTGCCGGGATCGCCTTACCCGGCAGTGAAGGGACAAACCAGCGCGCCGAGGTGAACACCCGGCCTTGTTGCTGAGCTACCGGGCTGTGTAACACCCACTCAGCCAGCAATTGCAGTTATTAAGAGCAGCAGGAGATGTCATTAGTTGGGAGCATCCCTTTCATTGGGAAAAGGGGGGGAGGGGGCGGGGGCCGTGTGATTCATTCCCAAGTGATCAGAAGATGCTTTTATCCAGTGTGGCAAAACCAGGAGAGGTCCTGCCCTGTATATATGGTGTATTTTGTTTACATTTTCCTGTTGTTCGTTCTCCTGCTATGAGATGTTTGCTGTTGCTTCCTAGAGAGAATAGCAAACTCTGTAAATCAAAATAGTCAGGTTTTACTGAATTGCAAACCCATGAGAAGTTTAATTTGTGCCCTGAAGGGAGGACCAGCTACTGGCTGGACTGCTTGTGAGTGGAGCTGTTAATAGTTCATCAGTAACCATTAAACAGTTTGAAAATATTTGTCCTTTGAGTGTAACCTGAGCTCTGCTGTAAGGGAAAGAAAGGAGAGGGGGGGAAAAAGCATAGGACAGCAAGAGGATAAAAATGTCTCTTTCACAGAATCACAGAATATTCTGAATTGGAAGGAACCCACGAGGATCATCAAGTGTAACTCTTAATGGCCCATATGGGGATTGAACCCGCAACCTTGATGTTATTAGCAGCACCAATGTTACCATGAGAAAGTTAGTTTGGTCAGTTTCTTACAGGAAAATGTAATAAAAGTCTATATTTGCTCTTTGAAAACTCTTGAGATCTCAGTTTTATTGAGTACAAAGAAATTAATTTTGATTCATGAAAGTTGACTGGTTACAAAGCATTAATATTTTTGGTTGCTATTTGTTTAAGGAGGAAGGACTTAAGTAAAGCATGTGTGACACTTCTGCTGACTTGCACCAAATACAGCTGCTGATGATTTAAGTCATATGCAAAGTAGTACATAATTAATTCCATGTTGACAGCCCTGGTGATTTAAGGCAGAAAACAACCAGAAGTGCTGCAGATCTTTCCACAGCTGCTCCACTGCTCCTTCAGGGGCTTTATCCCACATTAGTCTTTCAGGGTCCAGTTAATCTTCGAGTCCTCTGCTGAGATTTCTGAAATGCCGAACACATTCTGAAACTAATCTGACACGGCAGAAAGTGAATTTTGCTCGTGGGTAGTCTGAAGTAGTATGTGTAGTATTCCAGGCTGGAGTCAAAGTGCTTGTGTCACCAGCAGGGAATTTGCTGAGATAACTGGTTAATTCCACTTTTTAAAGATGACCTGCAGAGGAATTGAGAAGGATGTCAAATGTTCCACTCAGTAAGGGGAGATTTTCCACTAGTTTTAGACAAGCTACTGAAAGCTTCATGCAACATAGAGTGTTTTTCTAGTTTTGCTGTTGCAGGTGCTGAATTGATTGCACTTGTATTATTATATTAATGATTAAGTAGAAGATCTCCTGTGTTGAGAAAATATCAACAGTTCCATGCCTTGGTCTTTCAAAACCGGGGCTACACATTCTATTAATGAAAGAAAGGTAGGGGTTTCTATGTGTAGATGGTTTGCCTTAAGGTTTCTGTTTGAGCTGGTGTTTCATAAATCTGCTATTTGAGAAATGATTTTTTTGCTGAGACCAACAGAGGACACTTTGTCTGAATGAATTTGATAGGTTGACATTTAGTATTTGTATTATACAATGTTTTGTAGATGCTGTGTGTTTGTGAAGTTGCCTACTGGCCCAAATGCCTTCCATTCCTGCTATTCTTCCCAGTACCTGGAAAGAAATAACTGTGTGAGAATTTGCTTAGACAGGCTCTGTTTACAAACTTTCTTTAGGATTTTGCTTTGAGCTGTGATATGTTGTGTTGAATTTAACTGACACATGAAGTAAACCAATGATGGTGATTGCAAAGTTGAATATAAAATATTTGAAGATCAGGGTAGAGCAAGTTGACAAGAATTACAGCATGCAACTTTACTTACTTAGGTATTACTTACTGATTAAACTAGGTTGTTTCTGAGAACAATAATTTGTCTGTCCCACAATTTTGAGAGTTGTACTAAATTTGCTAATTACCAGCTTACTAAATATGTGGTTAGAAAGTTATCCCATTTCTCATGTTGTGAATGTATAAATATTGAGGTAAAATGTTGCATGATGATGGTTTTACAGAAACAGAGAAACCCTTCAGCTGCTGGCAGAGTAAGCATAAATAATGTCTGTATTTCTTTGTATTTAATTTTTTTAACACTATGACCTTTACTCTGATTTAATAATTTATTAACGTATTTTATTACATTTAAACATCTTATGTATAACAACTCTTAAGCTATTATTTCCATTTATTGTTATAAAGGAGCTCACAGCATGAAGAATATATGTTGTGTAGAAACTGTTCAGTGCTATTTATGGGCCTTCTCTTTAAAAACAACTGTTTAATTTTTTAGATCATCACTGTAGAAATGATGTTTCCTTGGGGCTAGAGCTGTTTTTTTCATAAATTATGTATGAGCATATGAGCTGGCTTTTTGCACCTGGAAGTTAGTTTTATGAACTTAGTTTTGTAAATGTGATATCTAAGTGCTGTTTATTCAAGTTGCTTGCCCCAGACTGTTTCCTAGTAGTTGTTAAAAGCACTTGTTAATGGAATGCTATCTGCTAATTCAATGGGTTTTGCTACCTGCTTCTGAACAGGTGAAACACCTAGATACCAAACAGTAGGAAATTCATAAGCAATTTGCTTGGCTCCTAAAGTTTTCCAGTACAATGGTTATGGCAATTGTACTGGCTGTGTTTCCAGTTCTTGTGAATGTCAGTGAGTAAGGAAAACCTAAAAGGAGAAATGATGAAATGACATTTTAACTCCGTTGGCAAGTCAGTGTTGACATTTTCAAGAAAGGACATTATGTAAGTTCTTTATGGATGTTCTGTGTTTCTTGTGGGGTGTACATTTGCATTTTAGAAAAGAAGCCATCTGAAAATACAAGGGGGTGAAAAAAGGTGTCCACATTATATTTTCATAAACTAAATTTTTGGAATTATATAACATGTGCAGACAAAAAGGTAGATGCTACAATAAATCTACCTGCTGAACCCGAAGTCCTGTTATCTTTTTATCTTTTCAGAAAAAAGCCAAAGGCCAGCTCCTGTTTGAGCAGATCATGTATCACCTGGACCTTATCGAAAGCGACTACTTTGGATTGAGGTTCATGGATTCAGCACAAGTGGCAGTAAGTAGTTATGCTCCTTTTTAAGCAACAGTGTAAAAGCTGAATCCTAATACTGACAAAAATGCTATGAGAAAGCTGCCTTTTGTGAATTAAGTTTTGTGCAGAAGCTCTGTAGGTTTTCTGTGTCCCCAAGTTAAATTCCGCCTCCAGCACTCTAACATATGACCATGCTGTTGTGTCTCTTCCTTTCTTGTTTCCACATGTTCCTGTCACACTCTGTTGTCACTAGGCAGGCTGGTCCAGTTGGACTCTAGAGCCTGGTGTGTGGTGTAGAAACTCTTGGTGCTGATGATACAGAGAGGATGGAGCAAAATCAGAGTGTGTATTTGGCCCTTTTGTTGTGTGCTATACAGAGAGGAGAAGGTTTTCCTTAACAAATGCCTTCAGCTTTCTTGTCAGCAAAAGTCACCTTGTTAATGTCTGCTTGCAGGAGGGGTATACCTTTGATTTGTTCAAATAAGTTGTGACTCAGACCTGCAATTTTAAGTTTTTAGGAGGCTATGGGTGTGTTTGTATATATCAGTTCGAGTTGAGGGTTCTTCCAAGCCCAAGTTTGTTGATGTTTTATTGTTTGTTTCTAAAAATGTAACAGGTTTTGGAGTCAGAAGCAGAGCACTGTCAGTAGCAACCACAGTTCTTTCACT
>WBNQ01070744.1:0-10439 GCA_013401375.1 Spizella passerina | reverse complement strand
TGTGTGTGTGAGAGCACCTGTGCGTCTCTAAGGCTGACAGAAGAGGGGCTCAGGTGTGGTACCAAGGAGTCCCTGGCATGTCTAGGTGAGTGTTTATGTGTGCCTGTGTGCGTACAAGAATCCATACCAGCAACAGATTGGGACTTCTTATGCCCAGGGCCAGCGCAGCTTGGGAGACTGGGGTGCAGGACCCAGGAACTGGACAGACTCAGCCCAGCTGCTGGAGAGATCCTCATTGTACATCAATAGATGTTCACCAGTGAACTTTTTTCATGTTTACACAGAGATGAGAGCAGAATGAAACCATTGTTTATATCTGTATTCATGTAAGCTGTGCTAATAGTTGAACCTGTGGACATGGAATGGCATCAGCCTCGCTTCTCTCATGCCTTGGATTGAGACTTGATTTATCTTCCTTGAAGATGATGTTTCTTCTCTCTCCCTCTCTGATCAAATACAGTTTAAAAGCAAACCACTTGTGATGATGTGTAATATTCACATTAGCAGATATCTCCCATTTTTCATTCTATACCCACTGTCATATTGTATCAAAAATACAAAGAAAATATAGGAACTAGGTGTTAAAAATGCACAGCGGTTTTTTCTTTCTTTATATAACTCTCTTTTGTGTAAATGCATTTTTTTCTAGATTCCCAGTTGAGGCAGTAGTCTCATGTGTGTTTTTTAAGTAAAGTGTGTTTTGCTGTGTTTTAATTTACATGTTTGCTTCAATGGGTCACCACAGAAAAAGTGATGAAAAAACATTTGCTCTCTTATCTGCCCAAGGTATGGTTAGCTCTTTGTCTCAAATGAAATTATGAGTCTTCTTCTGGCACAATGCTCTTCACAGAAACAGTGGTGACTTTTTTNGAAATTGTGATTCCATGGTCACAATTCACCCTATGGTGCCGAAAGGTGATAAAGAGTGGAAGGTGCACTCTGAGGAAGAAGAGTCCTTGGCTGAAGTCCGCGATGAAGGTTGCAGCATGCTTTGGAAATCTTATCACATGAACCCTAGTGTTTATGCATATTTTTTGTATGGTACATCCAGCTTAAATGGCCTAAAGTGTGAGTTCAATGCACTGCGTTTCTAAGTTTCCAGGTCTATTTACAATGTAAGGTAAATTAAATGTAAATGGGCTATTCTGGGATGATCACTAAAACTTTAAAAATAAAAATGTCTTTCAGGTCTAATCAAAAGAATAAACCTTTAATTAATGATAGACAACTGATGAGGATACATCCTGTATTATAACGAATGCATATTTTTCCATGGAAGACGCTTGAATTTCTAAGAAAGCAGCAAGAAGACAGTGCTCATGCAGCATTTACTTCTATTCACTACCTGACACAAATCAGATGTCACCTTTTTGCCTCTTAGGAATGCCACACTTAGCAGACGTATGAACAATCAGTGAAAGGCCATCCTACAACGGTGAAAGAAAAAGATTAACTTGTATAATGTGTTCTCTGGAGACTTTGTAGCTATTTAGTAGCCTAAACAATCAAGAGTGATATAGAGCAGAAATTACTAAATCAAAGTTCTCCTGACTTTGAAAAGAATTTATAGTTTTAGAGTTTGAATTGTATAATTGGGTATTGTTGGAACCTTACAAGTTAGGTTTTTATCTTCTTATTGAAAACTCTAGGGAAAATGAAAGAAACCAATGATTTCTATGACCTAATTAAAAATAATAAATATTAAAGAAATGGAACTGACAAGTTTTTTTTTTATAAAAGAACTGAACAAATAGCAAAAATAATGTAACAGTACAAAGAATTGCTGTTGAGTTAATCTCACATTAAAAACCTGTCAGGAACATGATAACTGGCCCAGATTTGCATAAACTATTTTAACATGCAAATGCATTGTGCATATGTTATTTTAAATGGAAGTCTCAACATTTTTCTGTTTTTTTAATACTTCTTTATTTTTACCGAAAGCACTTTAGTTCTGCCTCCCACTTCTATAATGCTATGCTTTATCTGATTTCCCAGGAATCTTCTTTGGTGTTTTACTCCAAATTAAAAGAAAACTAAACAACCAAAAGTGTTATTTTCATGTTCCCAGCTGCTTAAATAAGTATTTGCATGGTACAATATTTTAGATTACACATAAGAGCTCATCTGTGTGTGTGAGAGCACCTGTGCGTCTCTAAGGCTGACAGAAGAGGGGCTCAGGTGTGGTACCAGGGAGTCCCTGGCAGGTCTAGGTGAGTGTTTATGTGTGCCTGTGTGCGTACAAGAATCCATACCAGCAACAGATTGGGACTTCTTATGCCCAGGGCCAGCGCAGCTTGGGAGACTGGGGTGCAGGACCCAGGAACTGGACAGACTCAGCCCAGCTGCTGGAGAGATCCTCATTGTACATCAATAGATGTTCACCAGTGAACTTTTTTCATGTTTACACAGAGATGAGAGCAGAATGAAACCATTGTTTATATCTGTATTCATGTAAGCTGTGCTAATAGTTGAACCTGTGGACATGGAATGGCATCAGCCTCGCTTCTCTCATGCCTTGGATTGAGACTTGATTTATCTTCCTTGAAGATGATGTTTCTTCTCTCTCCCTCTCTGATCAAATACAGTTTAAAAGCAAACCACTTGTGATGATGTGTAATATTCACATTAGCAGATATCTCCCATTTTTCATTCTATACCCACTGTCATATTGTATCAAAAATACAAAGAAAATATAGGAACTAGGTGTTAAAAATGCACAGCAGTTTTTTCTTTCTTTATATAACTCTCTTTTGTGTAAATGCATTTTTTTCTAGATTCCCAGTTGAGGCAGTAGTCTCATGTGTGTTTTTTAAGTAAAGTGTGTTTTGCTGTGTTTTAATTTACATGTTTGCTTCAATGGGTCACTACAGAGAAAGTGGTGAAAAAACATTTGCTCTCTTATCTGCCCAAGGTATGGTTAGCTCTTTGTCTCAAATGAAATTATGAGTCTTCTTCTGGCACAATGCTCTTCACAGAAACAGTGGTGACTTTTTTGCAGAAGTGCTGAATAGAGACTCCTCATCTGCTCTTCTACAACTTGCATGATGCCTGATCAGTAACAATATTTCTGCCACTCCTCATTTTGAAGTTAAAAAGCTCCATTCATTAAAATAATGTCATTTCCCATTTAAAAAGTAAATGCCTCAGAATTGATGCTATGTTAATCACTTCATTATCTACTTTTCCGTATGATGATGACACACTTCTGTATTCAGGTTTTCAAATCATGTGTGTGCTAAAAGGTAAGAAGCCTTTGTGAGAATTCTAGTTCTCGTTTTGACCCTACTGAGGATGTGACTTGTGCAGTGGCCCTTGTCAGTAGGGCTCTGCTGCTGCTGTTCTTGGTGCTTCTCACATTACTAAGAGAAAGAGGAGAGTAAGTATTAATTAAAATGTAACATTCAGTGAGTTAAATTCCATATTTTTGATTGGGTTAAGTTGTGATCACAGAATCACAGAATTAACTAGGCTGGAAAAGATCTTTGAGATCATCAAGTCCAACCTATAACCTAGCAGCCCTTATCAACTAAACCATGGCACTGATTGCCACATGCAGTCATTTTTTAAACACTTCCATGGGCAGGGACTCCATCACCTCCCTGGGCAGCCCATTCCAGTGTCCAATTATTCTTACTGTGAAGGAATTTTTTCCTAATCTCCACCCTAAACCTCCCCTGATGTAGCTTGTCTGTGATCTCTTGTTCTGTCACTGGTTACCTGGGAGCATAGACCAACCACAACCTGGGCTAAAACCTCCTTTTAGGAAGTTTTAAGGAGTATAAGGTCTCCCTGAGCCTCTTCTCTAGGCTAAATAAACCCTAGCTCCCTCAGCTGTTTTTCATAGTGCTTGTGTTCCAGGCCCTCCACCATTCTTGTTGCCCTTCTCTCTGGATGTGTTCAAACATCTCAACATCTTTCCCAAACTGGGAAGCCCAGAGCTGGACACCAAGTGATATTGATCTACTTGGTGTTTGTTTAATCTGCCTGTGAATAAAGTACTATAGTATTGCAATATTTGTGCAAGTAATCCATCAGTTTGGTTGTGTGAACATCTTTAGAGATATTTCCAATCCTTTCTAAATCCCACTAGCTAGTGCTGGACAATAAGCAACAGATTGTTCCACATGCCCCAAAGTGATATGATTAGGACTGAAAATCCAGGCACAGTTTTGTTTCTTTTGGGACAATAAAAATTTTGAAACAGCTGTCATGGAAAGAGGAAAATATACATTCTGAAAAGACTTCCAAGATCTGAGCTTTCAAAATAAATTAGAAGATGATTATGTGTATTCTTAATGGTTTATAAGAATTATGGACTTTCAGAAAATTTGAATCTTCTGCAAATGGATGGGGTACAAGAGAGTTCATTGGTCTCTCAAATTAAGCATACATGTTGTCTAAGAAGAAAAAAATTCCCTTGCCTTTGATAACTAGAAAGACTTGTAAATAATGCAGATCATTATTTCCAGTACAATGTCAGAAAACATGAAACAATCTTGGTACAACTATCTTAAAAACCCCAAAACTATAAGCTTATCTGGGTTATCATTTCAATAACCTATGATTAGGATTTTGGTGAGCTACTCAGCTACAAATTATTAAGGTATACTTTATAAAATATTTAAGACATGGCGATAGTAGCTCTCAGCAATTTTTGAGCCCCACTGAGAGCTCTCAGTGGCAGTCAAAAAAAAAAAGTCAAGCAGCTAGGGTACTACCACTTTCTAGAAATGGATCTAAATCTTTAAATGGATTAGCTGGTGGGAGGAAGCGTACAGGCCAGTCTCTGTGAACTGGTACTTGTCTAACTGTCCTTTTTAAGTTGAGATTGGAGGTGAGAAAGACTTGCAAGTCATTTTTATTTGGATCAGGAAAAGGAAATAGAGATATTTAGTGTTATTATCTCAGCAAAGACCACAATTAATAAAAAAGATCTGTGTGCAGAAGTGTCTGTCAGGCCCTTCTCCTGATCAGCAGACGGCTAACTGGGAAGACAAGTGTGGCTGCCTTCTATTGGCTGGATAAGAGGGTTTAAAGCCTTTTTTTTTCCTATTGTTTCACTGCATTTTTTAAAATATCCTTCAACACAAGAGACAAAAAATCACAGCTGAAAAATTGCATCAATCCACAGTATAATGCTGTCGCATGCCAATGTTGGGGACTGCGAGGATAATGACGAATGATCAGGAACAAAATTAAGCCAAATGAGGGAAACATTGTATCTGAGAACCAATTATTGGTAACAAAAGGACAAAATAATAGGAGTTACTCTACTAAAGAGGGCTAGAGAAGACAGAGTAAGAGGGATAAAAATGTTAGGGAGAGAGAGAGAGGGGAGAGAGAGTGTTAGCCCTGGAGGTCAGCGAGTGCTGTTGATGTCCCGAGGCTGTGCACGGTGCCTGCCTGGGCACTGCTTCTGCAGGACCTGGACACGAGGTGAGGGGGGATCAGGCAGGAGGGCCAGGAGCCTGGAGCATGGGCTGTGGTCAGGCTCGGAGGAGGGCAGGGTTGGATGCAGGGACAGGGATACAGGGACGAAGGAGGTAGGGCGCTGGCCAGGGACACAGGGGTGAGCAGGAGGCAGCGACGGCAGGAGAGCCAAAAGGCAGGACTCCAAAAGCAAGTTTGAAAAGCCCCACAAAAAGTCAAAAGGCAAAGGACAGAGCAGCCCCTGGAGCCTGAGGTGCAGTTATTTTTTATGCCTGTCTCCTGCCAAAGTGTGCCTGCTGGCAGGAGATGTCCCATGACAGTCCATGGGCAGAGAACTTCTGCCATCTGACTGGGGACAGTCTCTGGGGTACAGAGCCTTCAGTGTTCCCCTGCTGACTGCCTGTCCTATGTGAGACATGAACTGGCAGCCAGGCAAAGGCCCCCAGAGATAAGGCTTTCCTCCATCTTCTCCTGGCTGCCTCCCAGACATGGCACATGTGCAACCCTCCCTGATGTGCCTCTGACAACCATTGTTGAGGATAACAAAACCGAATTGGCTCCTCACAAGTGTCCCTTAGAGTTGTCATATTTGTAGTCATGTTACTTTCTTTAATTTGCAAGAAGGTGTATGAGAAATAAACTTTCGCAACTACATATCTTCTAATAAATAAATAAATTCTAAACTATTTTTGAAAAGACCTCTGGTAGTCCCTTACAATAATTTATATTCTTAAAGCACTAAAAGCTCTAAATCTTTTCCAAATATTATCAGACCTGTTCTGACCCCAGCAGAGTTGGTTCAGTGTTCAGGAGTAGTGTTTGATATATATTGTCTGAACTGAGACATCCATCAAGCCTCTTATAATGAAAAAATTTAACCTTTCCAGAGGCTCGATCATTAATGTTCAGACAGATTTTGGGTGGTTTGTATTACTGGTTGGCAAACTTTTGATATTACACAGAGAAAAGTAAGCAGAGAATATGTCATTTAGAAATATTTCACCTGTTAGTGCAGATGCTTTATAGTTAATGCTGGATCACTTTCCAAGAGCCCAGCAAGCAACATGAAAAACTAATATACTAGTATATGAATACTAAAGTAAATGCAATTGCAAAAATCAATATATTATGTGCTTTTATGATTCTTCATACATGTTTATGAATAAGGAGATTAGATAAAAATGCTCACCAAATATTGAAAAATCTTGCTCTGAAACAGATCAGATAAACCATCTAATTTTGATTTCTCCAGTAAGCTTTTTTTTATTAGTGCATTATTAATCATAATCTTAAATTCTGCTATTCCATATCATACTAAATGAAATCTCAGTTGTATTAGTAATAAAAGAGGATAGTTACACTGTAGCCATTGGATTGCTTCAAACTGGTCAGTGTCTAGAGTACAGAAGATGATGCAATAATTTTTCAATAGTAGTCATTAGCCACCAAAGGTGTTTAACCATCAAAATATTTTGAAAAGTGTCTTTTCATGAAGTCAAGAAAAACTTAGAATAGAAGGAAACATATTACATGAAGAAAATATATCCATCATGCTGAGAACACCTATGAAGCCATGTTAAATTGAAGACATTTAATTATGGACTAGATCTGGTGACTCTGTCATTGGGTTAAATGTAACTTAAATTCCACTGCATCCTGTGAAGAGAGACCTTCTACACAGTGAGTATTGTATTTTACTCTTTTAGAAACAAGTGGAAACCAGACAGATCACCCCTCTACTGCTTTCAAGGGCAAACAGCCATGTTCTCTTCCTTGCTGAGTATAATTTGGGATTTACAAAATGTAAAGGCTGCTGCACTAAACCAGATCATTTTCCCATTATTCTACTCCCTGCAGAGGATATTAGGGAGAGAAGCACCAGCCTTATTCATCCCTAGAAGTTCTCAGAACAAAGTGTGCTGAACAAAGTGCTGCACTGAAAGAGGTAGTGAAGAATAATCACAGATCCATACACCAGCTGGATATTGTCTATGTAAAATGAATTGTGGGATACAGTATTTGTATTACTATTTAAACAGTATCAGTGTTTAAACAATGATGGCATTACCTTGAACAGTGGTACTTAAACTGCGTTAAAAGCTTACTAACAATTAGAAAGATACATTTATACATTGCTAGGTTCAACCATTTCAGAAGAAAGGATTTTTTTTTCAGAAAAAAAATCAAATTACTTTTCTTGCAGGATGAAGTTGATTTACACTTGAACTTTATTCTAAGGCATTCCAGGCAGAATATTTGGATAGTAACTACCAGTGGATGGTATTCAAAATTGTCAACATCCATTTTCAGTGCACTGCATTGGGCATTTCAGGAAGAATTATATAAAGACAGAATCACATTCTTGGGAAATAATATACTTTCAGGCAAATTACAAGCAAGCCCCTTGACAGGTTCATTATAAGCCTTTTTGTACCTCAGATTTATTAAAGTCTTTTAACTCATACTGTGAAAATTATATGAGAAAAAGGAAGAAAAAAAATGAGTCTCTGAGAATTCTATTACTGATCTGACAAACAAGTGACTCAGTTTTTAGAAATAGATCTTGATCTGGGTGTCTTGGCCTCCAGTAAAGGAGTTTCTATCTATTTCTTCACAGGAGTTAGAGCTGATTTTTTTCTTCTGCTAAGGAGATAAAAGACAAAAATGTGTCATGATTTCTGTGTAATGAAAAGTGTTTTTTTTTAAAAAATGGAATTGAAGTAACAGGGACATTGAGAATTCTGGACCTGTTAAGTGTCAGATCTTCAACATTGCAAAGACTTATGAAAAGTGATGCTTTTTTCTTTTTCTTTTATCTGTTACTTCTGGGTGGCCTATGGCATTTTTATGGTATTCTAGGATTCTTTTGTAAAAGTCCTGGTTCATTATTCTGAGCAGTCCAAGTTTAACCCAAGGATATACAAGGCAGTATCTCCTGCTAAGACCAAGCTGAATTCAGAGTCTGTATAAAACAGATCATCTGGACTATCATATATGGAGCTAATGATACTGTGTTGAAATTTATAAGGGATGATGTCTGTTGTTCTAAAATCTCCTTTCTTCTCCTTCCTTGTCCAATAGATCACCAGTGATTATCAATGAGGTTGTAGAAACTACCCTTGTCTCCCTCTGTTGCCGCAGGCAACATTTATTTTATAAAGTCCATTTTGATCTAAAACCTCAAATAACAGCGACTGTTAGCTAACTGAAGAAAAGAGTAAAGCATATATGTAAATTCCTCATGTAACGTGGTGGTATCTTTATTTTTAATAAGACTGCAATATTTAATCAGATGTCTAAATGTTAAAAAATGTTGTGGCCTAATTGAAGAAAGTATTACCCCAGTTATTTGAATTACTTTCTNTAAAAACATAAATATGCTAATAAAAATTATTAATGACAAAGATTCAGATCACAGATATGTGAACTATAATGGAACTTAAAGCATAGAGAAGAAATTAAAATCCTGGACTTCTTAAGAAAATAAAAAGGGATATATTACCTATTTTCTATATTATTGGCACATAGCACTAATATGTTTGGGTTTTTTCTCCCTTTTTTTATGCAAGTAGGTAACCAAGTCCTTTTGTAGATGAGGGTAATATTTTAAATTTAAACTCTGGAGAATGGAATAACTGTATACCACTATATCCCCTATTTAAATAATTAATTTTAATTAATTGATTTCTGTTCATTATTTGATTTGTGGTAATACTAAAATATACTCATCAGGACTTTAAGAATGAGATTTCCAGTGTGCTAGGAAATGTGTATAGAAAAAATTCCTAAGATTGACCAGAAATTACTTAAGAGCAGTACTCATTGTTAAATGAATACCACAGAACAACATAGATAGTTTAACGCAGTAAATACACAAGTTAAGTGGGTGGGTTATTGGACAAATGCTTTTTAAATCAATGGAACATTTAATACCATATTTTTCAGGTGTGTCATGAGATTAATTTTAAGGTGGAACTGAAAGAGGGCAATGTTATTGCTTTTAATGTTTATTTTACTCATGAGGGTCAGTAGTACAAGTGAGAAACATGTAAAGATACTTGATGCATTAGTAGCAAGGGCAAGAGCAATTTCACAGATCCTTTTTTTACAAAAAAGAATGCTGCATGTGGGTTTCAAGAAAATGCCACAGAAAGTTTATATGTAAATACAAGACTGCAATAATTGAAGGATTTTAGATTTTCAGCCAGGCATAAGTCCAAAAAGAGACAATAATATATGTTTTCAGTCACATGTGAATTAAGTGCTACCTGAATCTGCATAATCATAGGAATAACTGATTAATTTTATCCTTTTTGCTCTTATCCAAAATCTGGTATATTCATCTAGCATTCTTCAAAGTAAATATTCTACTTTTCATTACTAAAAATATGCACGTGTACTTGCTTAATATATTATTGTTTGTTGATAAGGTGCTTGATTTTGTGAAGTTTGCTAGTGCTTTTGTGAACTTTTGACTCTGCTGACATGATCCAGAAAGACCAAGACAATTCTGCTCGTTGCATCCTCTCTTGCTGATCATAAAGGACGTAAAATATGGTAAACTGCTGCAGCAGTACTTTATTATGAGACTGAAATGTTATCACCTTCAGAAAGAAGTATGGATAGAAAGAAAATAATGGCACATCTTTTTTTTAAGCTTTAGCTCACATAAGAATATCTCCAAAAACAAATATGGCAAGACTTCCAAGAACTTGACTCTCATAGATATGTGGTGCAGCCTAATTTATGTGTGTCATCTTTTTACAGTGAAGGACAGGAATTAAAGAGAGGAGAAATCACATGCATGATTCTTAATGGTTTTGTTGGTAAGCCTTAGCTCGTCTGGATATTCTCAGCTTTTCCATAGGATAGATAAAGATTGATGAAACAATTAGGTAGAGAAGGTTTTTTCTCCTACACAATTTCTGTATTTTTATCAGATATCAGAGTATTTATATTATTCATGGGTTTGAGTTGTTGTCAGGATATCTTAAATTTACTATTTG
>WBNQ01070741.1:659-12331 GCA_013401375.1 Spizella passerina | reverse complement strand
CAGGGACTTTGTCCCTCTGTGATTGGTCCTTAATTGTACACATGGAATATGAACCAATCACAGGTGCATCCTATTGCATTCCACAGCAGCTGATATTCATTGTTTACATTCTCTTTCTGGGGCCTCAGCTTCCCAGAAGATGAACAAGTCCCAAAGAAAGGGTTTCTATGAAAAAATGTCTGCGACAGTGTTCTACTACTGCCAGTGAAGCAGCTACTGCTATCTCATAAAAACATCCATGTAATTATTTAACAGAGCAAACAAGCTGCCTAAAGGAATATGAATTCACATGTAGATTAAGAGAGAATAAACTGGTAGTAATACACTGGAAGTTGTTGCTGCTCATTAGACCTTGAAGAGAATTGAGAGGAGACGGACGCAGGCAAGAAAAAAGTGTAATTGAAGTGAACGAGATGATTTAAGATTGTAGCCAATTTTCTAAAAGCAATTGGTTTGTCTCCTCTTATTATGGTTAAGATTGGTCTTTTGTAGTGCAGTCACAGGTTCTGGACAGTAAACTTATAACTGCTGTCATATCTTGTTACGAATGCTTGCAGTGAATAGTGGACAATGGAGCCCACAAAAGACTTCTGCAACTTAATGCAGAATTTCTCCCTCATTTTTCCCAGTGCTGCATTTTAAATATTCAAATTCCTTGTGGATAATGTCTACCCTTTTTTACTATCTCATTTGGGCAAAAGATACTGCAATATGCATCCCACAACTTAATGCAATTTTCCTTTCTGTAGAACATAAACAGGAGCAGTCACAGTAGTTACTTCCTTCCCTCCATCCTATAGGAAAGTTAATAAGCAAATAGAAGCCTAAACTGTCTCCAGTCCTGAACTGTCTCCAGACAAGCACCAAAGGGAAAAAAAAAACCCATCAAAACCCAACCAAACCAAAACAAGCAAAACAAAATAAACGAACCACACAAATCCAAAAACATTGACTTCTATAAAAGATATTCTCACCCTCCAGTAACATACCATTCAAGGGTTTCCTACACCCTACACCTTTGTGTTAAAATAGTAATCAACAGATAAAATGGATGTATGTTCAAAAATATATTACTGCACAAATTTAGCCAGCCACCATTAAAGCATCCTCTGGCAAGGAAATCTACAGCTTAATAAAATAGTACAGATGACCTCCATGACTTCCTACATTCACTGAGTACTCTAATCCAGTTCTTCCATTCTGCAGAAGTGCACTAGCCTGTACAGAGCAATTATCCTCTTTACTCAGACCTAGTGAGATCACATTGAGAATTCCATTTCTAGTTTTGTGTCCTATTCATACTTCAGACAACTTCTACACAATAACAAGCATGGTCAAAAAAATGCCAGATTTGTAGACGGGACTAAGGAAGAAAATTCTGTAGAGATTACAAGGCAGCTTCTATTTACCACCAAATGATGTACTAACCTTCCACCAGAGAACAGGGCTGTCATTCAATAGAAGCAATTTGGAAAATTGTTTAAAGACATTTAATAGACCTGCAAAAGCAATGCAGAAGAATAAAACTGGTGTGAGCTATTTCTTTTTCCCAAGAATATAGGAGTGGAAAGCTTTCCTCCATTCACAGTATCAGAAATTTGTCTTGTCTTTTTCAGAGCTATGCAAAATGAATCCAAGCCTCTGGAAACTGAAAGCCTTACAGAAACTGAAAAGCCNAGTGATCTATCTACAAAGTACAGAAAGTTAGTTAACTGTTCAGGCCCTAGAAGTGTAAGATGTAGAAATCTTATTTATAAGATATAAAGACACAAAATATAAGATCATTTTGCTATTGCAATATGCTGGATGGCCAAAACTGACACCCTATTCTTGGTGGAATGGTTTCCCTATGCAAAATGAAAAGTTACATTTTTTACAATCAGCCTAGATTGAAATAGCAAGGACAGGGCTTCTTCAAACACAACAGTGACCGAAGGAAAACTAAGGCTAATGTAGGGCTCTTACTGAATTGAGGGGCACCCTGGCAACAGAGAGATGAGGCAGAAATACCAAACGCCTTCTTTGCACGGGCCTTCGCTGCCAAGAGCAGCCCTCAGGAATCTCTGACCAGGGCTAAGGAATGTCAGAAGGGAAGACTTTGCCATGGGCCCTGAGGGATGCATCCATGAGTGCCAAGGAAGCTGGCAGACACCATGGCTAAACCCCTCACAATTATCTTTGAAAGGTTGTGGAGATGAGGAGAGGAGCCTGAGGACTGGAAGAAAACAAATGTCACCCAAATGTCTTCCAAGATGGCAANCTAGCCTGTACAGAGCAATTATCCTCTTTACTCAGACCTAGTGAGATCACATTGAGAATTCCATTTCTAGTTTTGTGTCCTATTCATACTTCAGACAACTTCTACACAATAACAAGCATGGTCAAAAAAATGCCAGATTTGTAGACGGGACTAAGGAAGAAAATTCTGTAGAGATTACAAGGCAGCTTCTATTTACCACCAAATGATGTACTAACCTTCCACCAGAGAACAGGGCTGTCATTCAATAGAAGCAATTTGGAAAATTGTTTAAAGACATTTAATAGACCTGCAAAAGCAATGCAGAAGAATAAAACTGGTGTGAGCTATTTCTTTTTCCCAAGAATATAGGAGTGGAAAGCTTTCCTCCATTCACAGCATCAGAAATTTGTCTTGTCTCTTTCAGAGCTATGCAAAATGAATCCAAGCCTCTGGAAACTGAAAGCCTTACAGAAACTGAAAAGCCTTACAGAAACTGAAAGCTAAGAAATTACAACAAAAAAGTTCAACACATGTTTAATTCCCAATATTTTAAAAAAAATCCTGAGAACTTACCAAGCTGATAGTAAAAATAGAGATTCAAAAGAAATTGGAAGCCTTAATAAGTCTTTTAAAAACGCTAAGGGGTTAAAAAATCATTTTCATGTCTTTCAAATTAAATTGCTCTTTAAGCCAAGACAACACAGAAAATAGAACATCGAGAATTGGAGGATGTTTTTAGTGCAACTGATTTGTAGAACACCACAACCAAAGTGATCTATCTACAAAGTACAGAAAGTTAGTTAACTGTTCAGGCCCTAGAAGTGTAAGATGTAGAAATCTTATTTATAAGATATAAAGACACAAAATATAAGATCATTTTGCTATTGCAATATGCTGGATGGCCAAAACTGACACCCTATTCTTGGTGGAATGGTTTCCCTATGCAAAATGAAAAGTTACATTTTTTACAATCAGCCTAGATTGAAATAGCAAGGACAGGGCTTCTTCAAACACAACAGTGACCGAAGGAAAACTAAGGCTAATGTAGGGCTCTTACTGAATTGAGGGGCACCCTGGCAACAGAGAGATGAGGCAAAAATACCAAACGCCTTCTTTGCACGGGCCTTCACTGCCAAGAGCAGCCCTCAGGAATCTCTGACCAGGGCTAAGGAATGTCAGAAGGGAAGACTTTGCCATGGGCCCTGAGGGATGCATCCATGAGTGCCAAGGAAGCTGGCAGACACCATGGCTAAACCCCTCACAATTATCTTTGAAAGGTTGTGGAGATGAGGAGAGGAGCCTGAGGACTGGAAGAAAACAAATGTCACCCAAATGTCTTCCAAGATGGCAAGAAGGAAAACCCAGAGAACTACTGGCCAGTCAGCCCCACCCAAACCACTGCAAAGGCAACAGAGCAACTCATTCTGGAGGCCATCTCTATCCACATGCACAACAGGGAGGTGATCAGGAGTAGTCAGCATGGATTTACTAAATATAAGTCATGTTTGACCAACCTGATAGCCTTCTGTGATGAAACAACTGCCTGGATGGATGAGGGGAAAGCAGTGGATATTGTCTATCTCAATTTCAGCACGGCCTTTGAACATTTTGCTGTTGCAAGAGGAAGGAGGAAGAAAAAGTAGCACTCCAAGAAGAAACTACTAAGTTTTCTTGAGCATGTTTTTCTGTATGGTGAAGTCACAAATGCAAGCACTAAGAATCAAGTAAGATGAAGTCATCTTTTGTGACTAAGAACTGTGAGCGGTTTTTATGACACAAGGTGAGAGAGCTAAGGGACAAAGTGGTCAATTTAGCAGTAGGAAAATAATCTGCAATAAAAAAATACTATCAATAGTCAGAGAGTACAGAAAAGAATACAAAACAGCAGGGAAAACCTCTCTCACATTAAGAATGTGCCCAATCAACATCTGCTGCTTGTGAATGCTTGCAGCAGCCCTGCTGGAGGCTACATGACCCCACTGTGACAGCAAAGGCCCCCCTTCTAGGGAAAGCAACAGTGCAACTGCTGTGGATAAGGTTGTGCATCAATCCCAACAATAAAACTGCACAGTCTCTGGACCAGGAATTTCCAATTTAACAGCTTCAGACAAATGAGTGTTTGGGCTCAGCTCACATGGTCCATGCAGACACTACAATTTATACAGCATTATCTAGTTTATGTACTGCTATACTATACTTAGACTGAAAATGCTTTAAGCTAGCTTTAGTAACTTCCTAAATAAACATATTTATGCATAACAACAAGCAAGCTGAGACAATGTAATTTAAAGGCCAGCTGTCTTTTCTCTCTGTGGGAGGGGGAGGTAAAGCTTAAAAGCAGAAAAATAAACTTGCCATGGAACAGCACAAAACCACCAAAGAGGCGTTAACTACACAGTTTTATTCAGAAGTCTGTCTTCTGCAGGAAGGTTTCTGGGTTTTCTTTTCTATTAACTCAGCATTTTAGCAGAAGCAGCAAGACCCTAAGCAGGATCCTTACCGAACTTGAAGTAAAGCCAAACTAGGGGACTCACCTTCATGTGAAATCACCACCATCATGCTATTCAGATTATCAAAGGCAAGAGATCTAACTTGTAAGGACAACACCCAAAGTAAAGCAGGAGAACTACACACTTTGTATAACCTGATTTAATGCATGTAAACCTGTCACTTCACATGGCCCAGCAGCAGCATCAAGTTATACAGGCCTTTCTGTTTTCTTGTGGTTATATCAGCCTAACAGTCCATGTCCACTACCACAATTAAAAAGTATAATTGGTGATGTTATTCTTTGATCTGTACAGAAGTTTTGCAGTCAACTTACTTTTCTTTTTTTTCCTGCTTGTGTACTTCCCTTGCAAGCTGTGCAGCTTTTCTGCTGTAGGGATGGATAACTTTTTTCTCTTGCTTCCCTCCTTGAGGTTTTCTTAACTTTGGCTGAAAAGACATCAAAGATACTATGCACTAACAAGGCTGAGTAAAACATCAAAGAGAAGAAGTATATACCATGGCAAAGACTGAAAAGGTCATGCACTAATATCTAAGAAGGCCCTTAACTTTCAGTAACATGTTATCAATTTCACCTACTTCAATAACAAAATTACTTGAAGCCAGTACATGCTGTAACAAAACTACCAGAGCACAGGAAATGCTGTAAGAAATCTTACCTAGTGACTACTGTCAGAATACCTACTTTGTAGAACTCTGCAGCTAGGAAACTAATATTAGCTCTCTGTACTTTTGCAGAAAAATGTCCCCATTCAAGCTCTTATCTGGGTTTCTGACAAGAGCCTCGTGTAATTTGTACAATGTAATAAAAGCGATTTTCTTGTTCCTCCCCAGAGATCATTGGAATGCTTCACACCAGGGAGCAGCCAGAGGCTTCCCTTCCGTACCCCTTCATACTGCACAGAGAGGGAATACAGCTCACAAATTTCCAGAGCACGGTAATACTGCTCTAAGTTATGCTACTTTCTGGTAAGAAAATGTTTGAACAGAACCGAATGGCTTTATGAAATAATGTGCTAGTTAACTGCACCCAAAAGAAACACCTTAAAGCAAGGGGGCTTTCCCACATCACAATAAATTGCCATCAGTAAACGGAGACTATAGTACATCCAATTCTCTGCGATAACATCAGTGCTAAGGGCTGCGGAAAAAAAAAAGATGGTGTCAAAGACGTGGCTAAAGACACACTTTGAACATCTCGGGAATTCTCAGGCCGCGGCACCTCCCACCTGCTCCACAGGCGGACCGCGCCTCCCCCCGGCCTGCCAGGGGGCCCAGAAGGACGCGAACACCCCGGGAGAGAACGCAGCAGTTTTCATGTGCAGGGTGGGCTCACAGCCGGCACCGGCCCACAGGGCCAGCACACCAGCGGGCTCGCCTCCCCAGGGACGCGGTGGGGCCGCTCCCGGAGGCAATGAAGGGGCCAGGAACACCGTGTCCCCACAAGCGCAGACTGCGGGAGCCGCACCCCTACCCCAACCCCTATTCCTGTCACTGTTGTTGTTCCCGACCCTATTCCCATCGCCATCCCCTGCCCGGCACACGCACCATGGCGAGCGAGCCTTCTTCCGGCGCCGCGGTGCAGCAGCCTCACCGTTCCGGGCGGGCGCGCGGCCGGCGCGGCGGGCGTTCCGCGGCTGTTCGGTAGCTGAAATTAATGGGGCTGCTGGTGCTATCCGTGAGGTTGAGATAAAAGAAAAAGTAGAAGTAGTCCAAGAACCTGGTGATCATTATGATGGAGAAATTCCAGAACTGGAATTCCACAACTTTGCCAATGCAAAGAAGGAGCCTTGCTGAGCTGAAGAAGACGGAACAAAGTGAACATCCTGTGTGAGGAAACCAGGCGTTCCCTTGCTAAGGGAAAGAAACAACCTCTGGGATGTCCAAAATCAAAACTTAAAGTAACCAGAGAGTGTAATTCACAGACATCACCAAAACAGAAAAAAACCCTAATCGCTGTCAGCAATGCTCCAGTGGCACCTCCAAGCAGATCAGCACCTGCACCAGGGCCTGTGGAAAAGCTCTTGTGACTGTTCAGCTCCAGCATCCCAGGCTCAAAGGAGCCACCATCTTTAGGTCTTCGTACTTCTAGCTCTTCAGATGCTGATAAATCTTATACTATATAAAGAAACATATTAATTTTAAAGATCGTCCTAAACAGCAAGCCCAAATATTTTACTAAAATATATATATAAGGAAAGTGGAATTATCTAAAGCAAAGTCTTCATTCAGCTTATATTGGCTGTTTGTGCACTTGCAATAAAACTGTTTCATAGGTTTACAGGAGTGCTACAGATGGCAGTGAGATTAGCAATTTTGGATTCTAATCTAATAATTTAGGATGTAGCAGTCACAGACAGGAAACTGAGCATGGAATTTTAAATAGTTCATTCAAGTAAATAGGTTTAGAGTTATGCTGTCAAACAGCACAGGAATCATAGTAGCAAACTGGGGAATAGCTCTGTTTTAATACTGTTCAAATCTGCTGGGGACCAGCAGCTCACATTTAACTGAGGGATGCCAAAGGAAGTCAGGCAATAAGGTAAAAGGCTGTGAAAATAATTTGACTATGGGGCCAATCATGAACACAAATGGAAGATGAAAAAAGTAACTTGTAGATTCTTTCTTCATTTGGATGAACAGCTTGGAGGCTTTGCAGCATGCATGCCTGGGAATGTCAATAGGTATGGCCCTCCCATCAAAATCCCACAGAGAAACTGCTGTGGTCTCCATCTAGCTTTCCTTTCACAGCGAAATGCTGGGTGGGAAGCAGATGTACAGCTGGCTTCACTTCTGAGCTGCAGGACATGGTTGGGGCAGAAGTTGGAGCTGAAATACACCCACAGTAAGTTTTTAATGGGAAGTGTAAGAAAGAAACACAGATTCTGTAGACACTTAAATTTAATGGGCAGCTCCACGGTGCCTTTCAGCTGGTCTTCTGCCACTGACTGTAACGAGACCCCAGGGTGATGATGCATTTAATCTGATCACCTAGCTACAAACCAAAAAATGTTCCATATAAATGTGCATTCCTTTCTAGTCTGGTCTTGTTCTTTAAATAGTTTGTAGTCTGGAAATTCTTCTCCTTGCTTTTTAGTACTTCACTGAATCCATCTACAAAGGATCTTTTGCAAAATGTCTTGACAGCTCTGTGGAGTAATTGCTGTGTAAGTTCTCCTAAGTCATGTATTTATCCTGTGGGGGAGGCAGTAGATACAGACACAAGAATCCAAATTTGGCATGTTAATAGCTGGATCTTAATTTGCATTTTTTGCATTAATTTTACTCATGCTATTACAAATGCATTAATTAAAATAAATGGATATCTGGTTGTGACAATCTTTCTTACAGTGTTCAGTAATAAACAATAAAGTAGCAAAATAAAGTAGGTTTATCAAATACAGTTTAATTCTTTCACCCTTGAACTGATTTGCTATTAAATGCTAGTAATTACTAAATGTTATGTTAAATAATATAAAGCAGTGACTAGAGTATGGTACTTAGGGTACAGCAGACACAATTCTAAGAAGGAGGCTCCATTATAATGACAATAGCATGTGCCAGTTTTTCAGAAATTCTGACATTTCCATGTCATGAATTGGACCAGTTGGCATAGGACTTAGACTGATTTCTGAATATTCTTAAAAATCTCATTTACACTGTTATAACTGCATTAATAAGAATGGAATTTAAAATTGTATTTAGCTTAGTTGTAATAAAATACAAATTTCCTGAGTTCAAGGGAATCAGCTAAAGGTTAAAGCAATTAACAGCTGCATTTAGAAACAAGAAAAAACAAGTAATGAGCAAGGAAAACTGTATCAGTGAGGGGACAGTGGGCAGTCAGTCTCACAATCTGCCAAAGTCTGAATGCATTTGTAGTAGGGCTTTAGTGGAGAGACATATGTAGAGTTTCTTGAGTATATTACATGTTAGCATAGAGTAGAAATAGAAAATTGCAGTTATGCTTGCAGTTGTTTAGTGTATTTTTAAAGCTAATATCTCTTAAATAGGTGACTTTTGCATGTGCTATTATCTTAATGAATGAAGGATACAGCTGGTTCACTTAATGTATATTTATTGCACACTTCCTCATTGATTATGTATTCCTATGAATTCTAGTCTCTTTCTACATATGCAGAGGTCAGATCTTCTCAAGTAGTGGTGGTATGAAGGAAATTGTATTGTTTAAATATAAATAAATTTGGTAAGAATTATAAAGTACTGAAAATGATACATGACCTGTTTTAATTTTAAATCAGCCTTTAGGAGAATAATTCAGCTGGCAATTGAGCTCATAGTTGTCACAATTAGGTGACTGCTGGAGCTTCAGCAAATCTGAGGATGTATTCATTGGTTTAAAGACAAACCTTAATATTTGCTGTGTCCTGAGTTCATAAATAGAATGCCATTTGCTTTTAATTTAGTCAGGCTTATGATTTGACATTAAATTCTTGTCAATTCAATGCCATTGTTTATGCCCACAGTTTACAGATTGTGAACATGAGTAGCTGAGGTAATATTTCTACAATTTCAACTTAAACTGCTCAAGAAAGCTTTAAATAAAGCCAAGTTTTAAAACCTGTGCTCCAGACTTTCTAGCATTTGTCTGAAATTTTCTTTACATTTCTTATATTCAGTAGATTTGGGTTTACTTATGCTGTTGATACTGATACATTTTGCACTGATATCTTAATTTTTCTGCTGACAAACTAAGAAAAGGTGTGATAGAAGTATCTATTTATATAACTCACTCTTTCCTACATGGTTTACAATAATTTCTAATCTATATTGCACAAGAAACTACTAAAAACACCTACTATATACGCTCCTCTGCTTATGTAGCAGGTTGCCTATTTCTGCACTTTCTGTTTTTTCTAAATGCTTCTATTATTGTATTTCTTTTAATCTCTCCATTCTAATTACACCTAAGCTCTTCCTAATGGATTCCTGCTGCTAATCAGAACATCAGAAGACCACTTAGTCTTTTTGACAGAGCCTCTTTTATCCATCTTTTTAACCTTTTAAAATGAGAGCTCTGGCTGCTTCATTTGTTTGGATTTTGCAGAGGCTCTCTTACAATGCTTCACCTTTTGCAAGTCCGTGGTAACACGGGAGCTGTGTAGCATACTCTGCAAGTGTCCACCTTCAAGATATCAACTGTAGAAGTATCTACCTTTAAAAATTTCTGGAGAAAAGAATGAGAAATGGGCCTACAGAGTAGCAGTATAACATGCTGTCACTGTATAGCATGGCAGTTTCAGTAAAGAAAAGAAAATCTTTTGTACTACATCCATTAAATGCTCTGTTTTGCAGACACCTTTCTGAACCAAATTATTCCAGTCAGGGTGCATGCAAGTGTGTCAATACACAAAAATTTTCAAGAGATTCTCTGGAACCCACAGTTTCCTTGAGTGTGTGGTTTGCTCAGTGGTTAATGCTCAGATAAAATGATCAAAAGTTCAGTGTGGGGTGGCTGTGTCTGGGCAACATGCCTGAAGCTTAAAGAATAAACTTTTCTGTCCCTGCCTAGAGTTTTGTTTAGCCTGTCTGGGCAGATTTGAAGGTATGCTCCTTATAACCATTCAAATATACCCATTTGTGAAGTTGCAACCAAAATTCACGATTTTATTCTTATTTTGTTCTTGTGAGACTTTATTGTAACTTTTTTCTTCGATAGTGAATTGAATCTGATCTCTGGTAAATTCATCAGACCTCTCCTTGATATATCAGGATATTTTTATTATACATACTCTACCATTCCACTAAGAATGGAAAAATAAGGATGAAATTCTCTGACAATACAAAGATGGTTACTGAGTTAGCCTAAAAAAAAAAATCACAGTACTGTGTGAAACAGAAAATGTGAAAAGATTGAAATCTCAATGCTTTCATTAAAATTTGAGTGACAGCATATAATTTTTTAATCTATCTGTCTCATTTGAGTGGTCTCTTTCCTTCTTGTCCTTTTCAATCTTCAGACCCTGTGGCTGCAGCAGTTGAGGCTATTACATGAACATGTTGTGTAATATTTTAGATGAGCTGACTCCAGAAATTTAATCTTGTCTGCGATTTCATCAGGTCTCAGGAGGTTTTCCCCAGCTCCTCTAGCAGGCATATTGTGTTGTCAGGTGCCTACAAATAATCAGGCGAGGCTACAAATAATTTCTGATTTTTTTTGTTCATACTAATTTTTAATTCCTGTTTATTTCAAACTCGGGATAGACTCTCTCATTACTGCTGGCAAAACATGTCACAGTGTTATGCAAAATTTAAATGTACATGAATTTACCTCTCTGATATATTCAGTTTAAAAGCATGCAATCCCCATAAATTCTGCAGCAGCATAGCACATTTTGCCTCTCCTACAATGTTTTTGGTTTTTTTTTCTGTAGATATTCTGCATACTTCTGAGTTTCAAACCAAGTCTGCAAGAATGATCTGGGCATAGTCTAGATAAACACATTCAAGCTTACTGCTATATACCTGTATCTGAAACTACATTATTTTAAATTTGGTTTGACTTTTTTGGCTGATTGCCTAGCTTTCCTCATTAAATAAATATAACTTCTCCTTGTAAACCTTCTACAATCCTAATAATTCCGATTATCTCCTTAGTCCCTTTAATGTTTTCTATTTTTCTTCCTATGATTTCATTAGTGCCTATTTAAAGGAATTAACCTTTAGGAAAAAGAGGAAAATAAAGATGAGCTTGAATTGTTTTCAGCTTTTGGTGTATGTAATTGCTAGAGTTTGGATCATGTCATCGCCTGCAAACTGTAAAAAATCTCTAAAACCACTTAGACTGAGAAGTACCTCAACCCATATTCAATAGTGTGTTTGTTCCTTAAAAAAATCATACCCTACTGAATAGTAACATTTCTTTTGGCAGAGGAGCCTCAATCATGTAAATGGGGGATTAGTA
>WBNQ01070731.1:0-11204 GCA_013401375.1 Spizella passerina | reverse complement strand
ACAACAGCCCTTGGCTAATCCCTTTTCTCTTCTGGGACCCAGAAAGCTCAGACTGGAATAAGGAAATTTAAAACCAGTTCAGCTCTAAGAATAAATGGTAGTTAAAACCAGCAAGAAATAGGCGAGGATTTTGAAAACAAATGCATGGCCTAATCAAATATGATCCTAAAAGAACTTAAAGCAGCTACAACCCCAGTGCTGCTCCTGCTTGGTGTGTACGGAGTATGTGAACAGGCTGAAGGATATGGCAGCCAGCAGGGGCTGAGACTAAGGAGAACTTCATGGCACAGCCTTGAGCACCAGGAGCACAGCACTGTGACCAGGAGGAGGACACTGATGTCCACTGTGTGGCCATGGCTAAGGGGGCCACCCCCAAGGGTATCCCATGCCCCTGCAGCTGCACAGCTAGACTGCGTTTGAGTCAGAAGAGCTTGAAAGTCAGAATTTTATTTTCTCTCATTCTCCCTATTTTTGGCTTCAGATTCTTGGATGTCTCCTGCCTACTCCCCAGATAAGTGACAAGGAGTAGGTTTGAGATAGTAACAATATGAAAATGAGTCAAAGCACAGATTGAGCTGAAAGTTAGCACAGATGCAGGATAAAAACCTCTCAGCAAAAAGTAAGAGTCAGGTAGGCAGAAGATCCTCAGGAAAAGACTGGGGAGCAAGGGAGTACTGCAGGTTCAGGGGGGTCACATGGTTTAGGAAATCTCACAGGGACAGCCACACTTCAGACACACCCTGCTCAGCACTGCCCAGGCTGAACCAAGGAGGCCAAAATCCAGAGAGGAATGGGAATGATCCCAAAACACAGGCTATGAGGAGAGAAAGGGAGACAGCAAATAAACAAACTCCAAGATATTAAAGGCCAATAAGATCTTGCACCCTCCACAGCCATAAAACATGCAGAAATAAAGATGCCAAATCTTGACACCATTTAAAGGGAGGGCACAATATTGTGTCACTATATGGTGATGTGGCCCTGGCCAAGACCCTCAATTACAGTACACACACACCTGGCAGTGGCTCATTTTTTGTCTGTGCCCATCTTTCCTCTGGGACATCCCCTGGCTTCCTGTAGGGTACATCCTCATGGGATGGGGAGCTTTCCCCAGCAAAGAATTTATGTCAAGAAATTATTAGCTGGCTTATTCCAATCACAAAGTATTTTACATTTTTAACCAGAAGATATAAAGATCCAGGAAACATGGATTTATGGCCTATAAAAGGTTTAGCTTGAGCTATGACCTATGGTTTTATGTAATTTACTACTGGCCTTAGAGTGCACTCCAATTCCAGCACCCCAGTGAGCTCTTTCTGGAGCATTTCTTGATTTGGGCTCTTTTAAAGCACAGCTGGGCAGTCAATCAGATAAGGGAGCTTGGAGGGCAGCTGGGCACTTGCCCCATGGCACAGGAGAGCCAGGAAGTGCCAACTTTCAGTTTCTCATGAAGACTGTGCCTGTGCCAAGTTGGAAAACTTCACCCCAATCTTGGCCCTTAGTGTTTGCCCTGGAAACAAGGTGTTTGCTGGTGGGACTGCTCCTTTCTCACCCCTCTCCATTCCTTCAGGTGCCAGCAAGTCAAAACCTTTGAAGAGATAAATTGAACAGAGTGGTTGTATCCATGTCTTGGCTTGCAGAAGGATCTGCCCCAGGGCTTGGCAATGTTTCTGAGCTTGTGGGGGTGACTGGAGCATCTCTTCACCACAACCCACTTGGATGCCATTATTACCTTGAAGGCTTCTCAGAAGATTCAGCCCTGGCACAGCCCTATGAAGGAGCAATATATCATCATGAAATATGCTGAGTTGGAAGGGACCCACAAGGATCATCAAAGACCAACTCCTGGTCCTGCACAGGACACCCCAAAATCCCACTATTGTGCCTGAGAGAATTGTCCAAATGCTGCTGGAGCTCTGACAGTTTTGGGGCTGTGACCATTGCCTGGGAGTAACTTCGTACTCTTGAGAACATGTCTGGGTGATCCAGCTCTGGAGGGGAAAGAAGGTTCTGCAGCATTAGTGATTTATTTCGTTTCTGATAAGAAGTGATGAGAGCTGCTCAAGCAGAGTGTGAGATATACCTAAAAAATGGAATCTGTACAAACAAGAAAGGAAATTGCAGCAACTGTGGAGCAAAGCTACTGTGTCTCTTGACCAAACACCAGAGCTTCCAGACACCAGAGGAAGGTGTGCTGCACACTGTGCCCTGAGGCCAGTATTTGTGTGTAGAGTAGCTGGAGGACCAAATCCTGGCAGCCCTGAAGAAGCACCAGACTAGTGCCAGTCTGATCTGCAGTTCTCCTGAACCATGACTTTCTCAGCTGGTTTTTTTGCTCTGATTTTTTCTTTTGGGGATCAGTCTGAGAACAGACCTACTTTATCATGGTTAAACACCAGCCCAAAGCAACACTGAGCAGTAAGAAGCACAGTCTAGCTTGGTGTCATGCAACCCAGCTGTTCAAGGTACAGAGAGCCCAGCAAAGTCTGCTTGAACCATAGGAGGAACATGGAAACTGCCACTTCATCAGTAGATAAAGCCCTGCCAGTGCTGCCTCCTTCTGAAAACTCTCCTTATGACCTATTCACACTTCCTTCACTTCCTTATTTCTGATTTCAGATCACACCTCACACTGCTTGCAAAACCCAGCTCACAAAACAAGAACAGTTCAACACCCAAGTGTTGCTGCTCTCAGCCCAGAATACTGCTGGTGGCTCAGCAGAGCTTTGTTAATGTCTCTTCATCCCTCCAAAAATTCTCATCCATGGTCCTTTTGAAGGTTTCTGAGCCATTTGTGTGATTTCCAGGCTGAGTGAAGGGATGAACCCCCTTTATGCTGCCCCTTTATCTGCTGGGACTCCTGTACCTCTAGCCCTTCTGACGGACCAGGACATTTTGCAGGCATTTCAAAGAAATTGTGACCAGCAGAGCCCTGAGCTTCCTGCAAACCAGGATGGCAGCAGAGCCTGGGCTGGAAGGGTGTGAAGAGCTGCAACTTCCCAGGATGAGCAGCCCCACAGTGATCCTGGTGTAAACTCCACCTCACCCTGCGCCCAGAGTGGCACACCCAGCTCTCTGCTCACAGCTTGCTGTAGTTCAGCCACAGCTTTGGCCCAGAGGTGGCATTTGGGGCTTTACTACAGATGCAGGTTGCTATGGTGAAATGACTTTCTGAGCACCTTGTAAAGTTCAGAGAAGGATTAAAAATGCTTGCAAAAGCCAGTCATTGATTTGCTGTGCCTGGCTGATGGCAGCTTGTCACCCAAAAAGCAGCAAAGCATTTTCCTGACCCCCTTTGCATGAAACCTTTATTCTGTCTTGGTGTTCTCTAGTGCTGGTACTGCCAGTCAGATGGTGCTGGGATGTTCCTGGTGCCTTCCTTTCCTCTGGAAACGTCCTTCCTCATTTTCTCATCCCACATGTGGAAGTCTGTACAGCCCCGGGCAAGGCAAGGATGGGTACCTCGTGTCTGGTGCTGAGTTTGCAATGTGGAGATGGGGGGGTCCTGCACCCCTTGAACCTCTGAGCTTGGGCCTGGCTGAGCTTCTGTCCTTCCTCCCTCCCTCCTTCCTTCCTTCTCAGGAGGAATGAGACAAAAGCACATCTGCATAGGGCAGAAGAGCTTTTTTAGCTCCCAAGCACCCACACAGTGTTTATTTGCAAGTGAGTCAACCGGACTCTAATGGGTTTGTGGATGCTGCACAATTCACCTCTCTCTTATCTCAGGGATTTTCATTAACTTTTGGGCAATTTTGACAAGGATTGAATTTTCCCCACCCACACACACATCCTGCTGTTCTCTCATTGAACACATCAATTAGCAACCCAAAGAGTCCTCAGCACCTTTTCTTGCCTGGATACAGCGTCCCCCATCAGCCTTTAACAACATTTCCTTGTGCAGTTACCCACCGCAAACCAGGTCTGGCCTGAAAAGGCTGAAACACTTCACACCTGATCCATGTGCTGCTCATCCCACAGATACCCCACAGATATCCCACAGATCTCAGTGCCATTCCAGGAGCAGAATCCAAATGCCCCAAGCAAGGACAGAGCCATGTACAGCACCTGCAACAACATCTGCCAGGAGCAACCATGCAGTGGCAGAACAAGTGTAAAATTTTCTATCATTCTCATTCAGAGTATCCAGAGTATTTCAGAGGTACTCCAGCGGCCTTTGCAAACCAGTGAGCTCTCTGATTTCCTGATTTTTAGTCCCGCTGGGATACAGACAGCTGCACAATTTTCCATCAGTCCAGGTTTTTCCACAAGGTAGAAGCTGATTCATCCAGCCTGGACACAGCAGGCTCCAGAGTGACCTGTGAACACCTCCCCACAGTCCCACTCCCTCCTGGTGCTGCTTTCAGCAGGCCATGTGCTCTGACCCAGGGCAGCACCATCAGCCCTCCTTTTTCCTTGAACTCAAAGCAAACATCAGCCAAATTTAATTTTAAAGGGAGACCCTGAGATGTGTGTCTGCAGAGCAGGCTTTGGGAAAGTCTAAGGATCACACTGGGAGGAAGTGCTGCTGTTGCTACCACAAAGGGCCTAGCTGGTGGCAGCTCCATCCCTGGCAGCCCTGAGCCAGGGCAGGCCCTCAGGGACACAAGGATATTGATCCCATCTCAGCCCCGAGTGCTGAAAGGTGGAAGTGAAAAGCAGATGTGATGTCTGGGAAAGTTTCCAACATGAGACCTTTTGTGTTTTTTTTCCCCCTTTTCCTCTTCATTTAAGCTCCAAATCTAAGAAAGCCTAAAAGGCATCTGGACACAGCAACATTCAGGAGCAGGAGATGGCAGCACCCCCCAAACATGCCCCAAATCCCTGGGCATTGGAGGAAGGTGGTCTGGGGTAGATGCAAGGAGATCAGCCCTGCAGCCCTGCAGCCCAATCTGCTGCAGGCTCATGAGTTTAGCACCGCTGTCCCCAGGCAGAGAACAAACAAACATCACACCTGCAAACTGGAGCAGAACCTCCCTGAAGGCTGGGGAAGCAGCAGGGAGTGCTGGGGAGCAGCTGCTCAGGCCTCGCAGTGCCAAGAAACCTCATCTCCCCCGCCCTGCCTGGCTCCATCCCAGGGCCCAGCAGGACCTCTGTCTAATAAAGGAAAAGCTTTCACTTTCCCAGATGTTAGGTGAATTGGACAGGAGACCCCAGCTCCAGAGCATGCAGAGGCAAATCCCAACTGAAGCACTTGCAGAGGTGAGGGCAGGGGAGCATCTCCTGAACCCTGAGTGGCTTGGGTTCCACTGTCCTTCCTCAGACACAACAGCTTCACCTGGGAGAGCTGTTTCAGGGAACCTGAGGCTTGGCTGCTGTAGGAAGGCTAGGAGAAGGGAATGCTCAAGCAGAATGAGTTTTCTCTCGGGCTCCACACTGTGTTTGAATTGTAAGAGCACCATCTTGTGTCACAACTCGGACTGCTCCTGCTCCTGGCCAGAAGAAGCTCAAGCTGAGTGCAATAAGCACCAATCCACATCTCTTCCCATCAGCTCCCTTCCTGCCATCATCCTGAAGTGTTTTAAAAAGCAGGAAAGTGTTTGCACTCAAAATACACTTCTTTTTTAAAAAAAGTGTGACCACACAGATTCACAGAGTCCTGCAGGTCCTGCCAGGAGCCAGTCCAGGTCCCTGGCCAGAGGCCCCTCACAGCTTGTTTTATAGTAGAATTAAGGGGCACTTGTGCATCAGAGACCACCACAATGGTCAGTACCAGCTCCAGACTGTATTGTACAGACAGGACACTGAAAATGGGAGGTGAAGGAAAGAAGAATCCCAATTTTTGGTTTACTATTTATTACATTGTAGAAAAATGGAAATAGTCTCCCTTAGTAAGTTTGAGGTTTAATTTCCAAGCAAAAATAGTATTTTTCAATAAAAGCATTGGCAGTGAAAAAGTTTAATAGTGTGTGTATTCTGCCCTGAACACTTCTTGGTGTAGGAGACTGGTACAACTGAGAAAGCTTTTTAGAAATCTACCTCAGAAACAGTGAATGCTTTTCCCATGATCCCATGCCCAGTGCACACAGGTTTGTTATTTCCAATGGCTTCAAACTTCAGCCTCCAAATACCACTTGTAACTCCTTGGCTCAGTTCAGAACTCTATTCTCTTCTCTCTCTCAACACCAGATCTGAAAAATTCAATTACTTATGCACAGACCTGAGGGCCTCCAGGGCTGCTGGAAGAGCTGAAACATTTCCAGAGTGAAGATGTTTCTTCCCCTTTAATACAGACACAATCTGCTTTAGCACAGTGCAGTGTGTGACCTGCCTGGGAGTGGACATGGCCCCAAAACCATCACTGTAAGGAGAGGGAAATGCACCAGGCCATATGCTCTGGAGAGGAAAAAATCTTCCAGGAAAATCCAGTAACTAAGCAAAAATTATGGTGGGTTTGTTAAGCACCAGGTTTATAAAGCCTCAAGGGGGTACAACAGCAGTAAAGGACAACTGGTAGCTCTCGTCCATGGATGATTCCAGTGTTTGCACATGCATTTGTGCAAACAAATCTGAAGCATTTTTGTTCTGGAAGTTTTAAACAACTTCACGAGAGCCCTTCACCAGGGCCCAAGGGCAGCAGCAGCACCTGCAGTGACACTCACGGGGAGGGCAGGGGGGTTTTGTGTTCCCAGCAGAGTTTTCTGCACCCAGTGGGGCTCCCTCGGTCGCTGGGAATAGCCAGGGGTTCTTAGGGACACTCCTGACACACTGATCAGGACACACAGCTGGGACAAATGTGCTTAGAAAGGGGCAGAGGAGCTGGGAAAACATGAAGCCCTGGCTCTGGCCGAGTGTTCTGTTTCTGCAGTCACCATGTCCTCATTATTCTCCCTTAAAAACACATTACTTCCTCTGCTGAGCAGGAAGTAACCAGCAAGCATTTGAGCTCTGATGAATCTCTGCTAAAACAATTTCAAAAATAAATCTCAGTGTCAGCATCTATTTCATCTGATATAATCTATTTCATCTGAGCTGCATTAAGCAGATCTCCTCCAGATCTGTATCTTAACAGAGGCACAGACATCATAGCTTTTCTTCACAGCTTTTGTCTGAGCCCACTATGAGAGAGCAGGATAACACTAGTCCCAGACTGACTCAAACACATCATTGATAATGACAATATTTGGCATTAGTGTAAAATCCCCAAAATTGTGTCTTCTGATAGCACCAAAACTCGACAAAATTAACATGAGATTACAAAGAACACAATGACCCAATGCATGTTTCATATACATATTTATATATATTTCATGTACAAAGTTACATTCTGAACCTCATGGATTCAATAATAGAAATAAATACTGAAATAACTACACTGCTATATGAGCTCTTCTGCTCACAGAAAAGAAGCCTCAAGTTTAACAGACAGCAAGTTTAACGCTGTAGAATCCATCTCAGATTACAGAGGCAAGTAAAATTGAGCATAAAGTGTCCAACAGACAAAACTTTCAAAAATTACAGACCATAAATTGTTTAAAATATATGTTTAAAAGATTGAGAAATGTGCATCAACAAAATTAATAAAGGAAACTTAATCTTGTTAGAGGGCGGGAGAGACATTTAGTGTATAGAAAAATGCTTTGAGGTGCAATATAGGTTGTTACAATATGGCATAACCCTGTTAGAAAAGAACATTTAATTTCCCTAAAGAAGAACTGTATTTGAGTTTACCATGTCTCGTTTTACAGAGCCAGGCCTTCACAAGGCCCACCTCAACAGGGCCATTTACAGAGTGCTAAGTCAGGTTTAATCCTTTGGTAACTTTTATAATACTCACATGGAAATAAATATTCAGTTGCACAGCATTTTTTAAAGACATACGTTCTTTAGAACAGTTAGTATATTAAAACAGATTAAACATTTGTTTATTACTAAGGCAGCCTATGATAAAGTGTCTACGCCCTGTCAACTCAATCCTATCCGGTACAGGAAGACCTTCCCAAGGAATGGACAATGCAGCCTCACCCTCACCATGCAAACACCCCTACCCAGGCAAGTCATGTGCTGCATATTTTGTGCTCAAAATGTTTCCAAACTATTAACAAGCTGTAGATATCAAGAGATTAGCTCCTATTTATATGATGCTTTAATCACGAGTGTAATGCATAAACACATTCTTGAGACGGAGTTGAGGGTGTATTGTCATCACAGTGCCTGGGATTTGCGTGCTTTATTCACCTTTCAAAGTGACCTTAAGGGGAGTTTGTACAGCCCAGCACACTGTGATGGCAACAGGACCCAGTTAATCTACTGTACCTTAGGACAGGGGATAAAGTTTTTAAATGAGAAATAGAGAGAAGTGCACATGCCTTTATCTACACCCACAGTGCTACACAGTTCAACTACTGTCTGCTTTAAAACCCTTCCACTTTGGGACAGAAGCAATCCATCATTCTCTGAAATAGCTGCAAGGGCTGGCCCACTGAAGTGGCTAAAATGGCACAGTGGGCCAGCTCCATTTGGCAAAAGACCAGGTCCACACTTGCCAGGTTGCACTGCTCCAGCTGGAGCAGTAATGCCACTCAGAGAAAACAGCTTGTCTTTAATAACAAATTAAATCCTACAAAGAACCAAGGAACTGAATTGTGCGCTTTTCTTCTGAGAACATGAGAATGTGACAATCAACCAGTGACTAAAAAACTTTGGAGATTGAGTTTTCCAAAGAGAAAAAAAAAAAAATTCAAGAAAATGGCAGGAAATGCAATGAAACTGCACCACTCACAGTGAAGATTCTACACAAACGTAAAAGTTTAGACAGCATTTTTCTTAAGACATCCCATCAGTTAATTCAGATGTGCTTCATGTTCAGCATACATGCCTATAAGTTTAAAATAGGTCTAAGAGTGTTGACTCGGGTTACTTTTGTATAATTGATATTTGTATAATTTTTAATAAGCTTCCAGACTTTATATTTAAGCCAAAGTACTTTAAGAGTGACATTCAAGATGAATATGAAAAGCAAATTATGAACAACATGCTCTCATTGCTTTTGGCATTCTTGAAGAGAAAAATACTACCAAGATATTAAACATCTTTAATTAGGATTTTTACTACATAGTTCATGTCCTAAATACATATTTACGAGAGGAACAGCTGTGTACAAAATATGTTGCTTAAAAAGTATTTATAGATATAAATCTAACCAATAGACCTGAATGGAGATTTTCTGGTTTATCAGCTATGATATGCATTTGAAAAAGCTGCCTAAATATATATTTACACAATAGACCTCAGCTATATGCGTTCATTTTAAAAACTAAGAAAATATATAAACATATGTTTGTCTGATAGACCAGAACTGCTCCTATTGCATAAAAATGTTTAGGCAGTTTTAAAAAAGTGTTTCTATATTTACTCCTCTGAAACTGTTCAGTTCTCTCATATACTCAAGTTACTAAATTTCTCTGCTAATCTGAACAGCTCCAGCCTTCTGGGGGTAAATGCTGGATGTACATTAAAACCCCTCAAAACTTTTACTTTCCAGAGACTAAATTAAAGAGCAAATCTGGGTTTTTAAATCTTCTGAAGTACAGAAATCATGAAGTGTTTAACTTAGGTCTGATACTAATGCAGAAATTTCAATGTAAAAGGAAGACCATCTTAAACTCACATATATGGTTAAAAAAAAAATATGATGAGTAGACAGAATGTCAGCCTAAGATTAGTCTCTTGACTTTTGGTAATTTTCTCTGTCCTTGTATTACCGGATAATATTGTTGCTGAATTATTTATTTTTTAACTAAACTGGGGTATGGAGCCACAAAAAAAAAAAAGATAATTTGTACCTAATTATCTGGAACTACACTTCCTTTCATGCCTTAGGCATCAGCTTTACGATCTCACTTGTGTAGAATGTGGTTTTTTTCCTGTACACTTTCAGTCTTTTCTCATGCTCTAATTGAGGTCTCCAACCTTCACACACATAGTGCCTTATGAGTTTGAACAGTTAGGCAGAGAAGATCATTCTAAGTGCTTAGGACATAAGGGGTTAAGAAAAGAACAAAACATATCCCCTGATTGAGAATTTTACAGTTATTTTCCAATTTATATCAACCTAAGAATACCCTTTAGAACCAGAGTTGTTCCACGTCAGGGAAATGGAAAAAACTGCTCAAAATTGCTCATTACTGAGGGCAGCAGATGTCAAACTTTAAGGTTCAATAGTGAAAATACGATTTTATTTAAATATTTTCATTTTACTTCCTATACAGCCTCCTCTTTCCCCCCACAAATTCTGAAGAATGTAACAAATTAAACCGTGTACAGTGTATGAGAAAGATTATCCAGGTTTGAAAACAAAAGCTGAAATATACAGTTTGCTTTAGCCCTCACTAAGTATTTGGATGAGTCTTAGTAATCCATCTTTTAATTTGTCCATTTTTTTCATACCCTGGGAATAACTTTGCTGTTTTACCCAATGCATTACACAGTGAAATGAAGCTCAGTTGGAACAAAGCTGAACTCAAGTGAGACTACCAAAGAAGTGAACACATGAGATTGCTGTGGTACAGTCAAACTGTATCAGCTGCTCACTGTGGTGTGCACACCAGCTGGAGAAACATCTGATTTCCTCACACTGTTCCATTTAACACAGGTGCAGTAAAACAGCACAAGCTAATTCCTGTATAGCTGAATTATGACAGGTTTCAGTATAAAGTTAAACAGCAAAGAAATGCTTCAACATCATGTAGTGAAACAGGTTCACAAAATAAAAAATAAAACAAAACATGCAGAAGCATTTTTTTTTTGCTTCCCCCCTCCCCCCCATCATTTNATAAGTATCCATATTCTACATGTTTCATTACTTATAACTCTTTAATGGAGAGAAACCTAACAAACCCAAACATATAAATGCTATGGGACAAGAGCTGTAATTGAGCACATGTGAGTCAACACAACATTCATATCCGTGGACAACCTTTCCCACTCTTTCCTCCTGTTCCAGTTATTCCAGCTTGTCACCACTCTGCCCACAGTGGCAAAGACAGCCTTGAGCACATTCTCCACCATTGCTCTTCACAAAGAAGAGCAGTTTTGTAGCTGCACCAGAACTCTGGGTGACAGCAGCTGACTGGGACCAAAAGTGACACTGAACTGCCCATGGACAGCCAGGACCATCAATCCAGAAGGTCTCTTTTAATCACAGGAAATAGGAACTGACCTACACCTTCAGGAAGGTGCCACATCAAATTTTGGCTGGTGTTCTG
>WBNQ01070718.1:0-10384 GCA_013401375.1 Spizella passerina | reverse complement strand
GATTGCATAATATAGGATAGGTGGTGTAACTACAATTAATTTCAAGATAGCTGAAATTTATCCTGCTCCAGAAAGTCTCACTGAACCGTGGTCCACCTTTAAATCAATAACAAAGAGACGTGGCCTTAACCCTGATTCCCCTCCCCATATGGTGCATGTTCACAACTTCTAGAGAGGGCAACACAGAGCAGTAATTTGTGTAAATGAGCAGCCATGCTTAGCACCTCTGTGCATTTTAATCAGCTGAAACTGCCACCTAGCTTGTACATTTGGACAGAAAAGAGTTCTTAGCCAGAAAAGGGTAGCAGATCATGCCAGAAGGAGCTATTGTGTGTAAAAAACATTTTAACTTCTATAGGAACTAAGAATAAATAGTGAATTTTCTAATTTGCAGCAAGATCATTTCAAAATATAACAAAAAGGAAAATTAAAAGAGCCATTTCTTGAAAAATATTTTTATCTGATTCAAAACATTCCATTCAGACTTCCACATTTTGTATTTCCTAGTATGACATAGAGAAAATGAAGAACAGAAATATTTCTCTCAAGAAAATCCTGATCAGAAAATCCTGATCAGAAAATCTCAGGAATATTAAAGCATATGTCACCACTTTTTATTCTTGAAAATTATCCCATGTAAAATTCAACATATTTATAAGTGTTTTATTTGAGAAAGTCTAATCTACTGGCAGATAAATGTAATTGAGACACAATGCAAATTACTATTCAAAGCTAAAGAAAACAAAAGAAAGCAAATATTTAAAGCAGCAAAATCACAGCAACTTGAGTTTGACTTACAAATGGGTAAAATAAAATGCATTTTGCTTTGATTTTCCCTTTGATATTCTGACCAGGATAGTGTACTGTGGTATTAGACATCTGTGTTAAACTCTAGAGCTTACTGGATTTGATCAAGGCTTTTTCTGTCATTTTAATCTTTTAAAAACACCACCAAACAGATATAGTAAAAGATTATGGAACCTAGTTTATCTGTTAGAGTCTATCCTCTTTTGTTAAGATATCCTTATGCTTCAAAAGTTGAGCAGATACGTCTCAGAACTTAAAAAAGATTATTCTTATGGTATTTCTAATTGTGATTTTTGATGTCCAACTAAAGAAATTATAAACCATAGAATTCTACTTAACCAATCTGATCCAATCACAGGGCACACTCTAATTTTCAATAGAGATGTTACACTCTTGCTCTTCTTAGAAGCAGCATGTGCCAGCTTCAGGCAGAGATTTGAACACTGGCACTNCTTGATCACAATGAAACTTTCTGAGTCTAAAGCAATTTAATGCAAACATTCCTGGGGAAGGCTATAAAATGTAAGTTTTGCAGTCAGTCTTTTATGGGTATTTTGGATGAATATTGTATACCCAGTAGGAAAAAAAAAAGGATGACGAATGTAGACATTACGACATATGTGTGGGGTTTAGCTGAGTCTGTATTTGCACATGAATATTAACCCTGGTAATTGAGAAAACCTGTCTCTCCACACATCTTGTTCATTTCCACAAAAAGCATGTGCATGGATTTAAGAGAGAATTAATGTCTTGCCTTACTTAATTACAAATTTTCTGGCTATGAGGCTCCCCATGCTCGCTTCTCTGTGAGGGCAGTGGACTCAACAGATGCCATGTTACACCTACTAGAGGGGGATAAATCCACTTGCTACTAAGCACTAACAATAACACATGGAGATGTAAGTTGTGAATCGAGTTCAGCAGACAGCATGGTTTCCAATTCTTAAGCATTTTGCAGCAAAACTAAAAAGCACCATCAAAGATGTTCACAAGTGGTATCATTGCAAATGTTTACAAAACATGTAAAGAATGGTAAAATATGTGCTTAAAAATGTACTTGTTGAGATCTTGAGAGAAAGGCATGAAAACACATGGTGTTGAGACATAGGCTTGGTTTCCTGCACAGTGCCCCAAGATATTGCCTTTTTAATCAGTAATGGTGAATTCAACATTGTTAACAATACTTTTGCATGTCACAGGTCACGCGATGTCCTGCTTTTTCTCTGATCAACTTGTCTTTGTGATCCTGTCTGTATGACTTGAGAGTATAAACAAAAATATCCAAAAATGAGAGTCTGATGTCCTTAATATTCATTTCTAACTTCTTGGACAGATCACAATCTCTGATTTCCTTGCCTTCAGACATTATATAAAAAACTATCAATTGAAATACGATAGACAAACACCTACTGAAAAGGTCCTTTTAAAGTTTTAAAATAACAGTATATGAAATGACAGCAGTAATAACAACAGAGCACAAATGCTGCCATCCTCTACTGTCTCTGGCAAAGTGAGGGGCAGCTGCCCTCTGTGACACCTTTCAGTGCTGTAGCAACACACTACAAAAGTTTCAGCTTCAAAATCTTGGTAAGAACCAATTCAAGGAACAGCAGAAATAAATGAAGCTTAAGAGGAAACATAATATTAGTCAATGGCCAGACACAAGGGTCTCTCCAGCTTCTGGTCACAGACAAATTCTTATTTCAATTTTCTGTTCTGCTTCCTCAATACGGTAATAATCTTATCACTCCATTTACTCTTCACAGCTGGCCTGCAATTCTTGGTTGGTTTTCTGCTGCAATTTAACCTGCTCATATGTGGCTGAGATATTTACTAGAAATCAGACTGTGCCATTTACAGAATGCATTGCTGTAACTTCAGGGCTTGTACTGTGTTTTGTCAGGCATATTTACATTTGAGGGCTAATTTTTTTTCATTTATAAGGCACATTAAAGGAGGCAATATTTAGGGAAAAGGGCTCTGGTAGGATCAATGTCGGAGTGTGCTTGTCTTACTCTTATCAGCAGAACTTCCTCTTACTCCAGCAATGAATTCTTTATGATCTGTTGTTGGCATTTTTCTAACCATCATCTAGTGGGATTGGAAATGCTCTCTTCCTATATAACTGCAGGCCAGCTAGAGATGATTATTTTGTCTTTCCTGTACAAGAGCCAAAAAAGTATAAATTAGGTTCAGGTTGCTAGTTGATGCCTGTCTGGTGCATCAGATGAAGATGTGAGTGCTCTTTGACATCTTTTTTTCCTGAATAGTCTGGAGAAAGGATTTAGAATTACTTAAATTCAACAAAGACGAGAGGCACGAGTAATTTTTTTCCTCCTTTTGTCCTTTGAAAGAGAAGTTCCAAAAGAGCCAGAACTGGATTTGGAAGAGGAATTCCTGGCACCCCCAGGCAGCAGATAGAGGGAGCAGGGAAGGCACCTGCCCACTCTGATGCTCACTTCCAGATGAGTCCCAAGTCTGACATGTTTATGACTCAATTATTCCACATGTATGCAGCTCTTGTTCCTTGTCTGTGTAACACAATGGCAGTGCAGTGCCTGTATTAAGAAAGCACAGTCCATTAGGGCCAGATTCAAACACTTTGAAGAGTGATATTGCACAACCAAGAGTGCAGATCTCATGAGCTGGAGCAGTCATGGTGCAGCAGGCAATACTTCCAAACTATCTCCCTCTGAACATGACATATTTCTCTATAGTGTGCTGGAACATGGACATTTTATGCTGAATCATTCATTTTGGCATAAAAGCTTAATTGTGCACATTGATTACAAAAATTCACGTAGTTTAACTGGATGAGAATTGTAAGGTATAGGCATGGTCAAATATCAGGTCATAACTCCTTGACAGACAAAGTTAATGAAAAAGTCCATTATAGCTGGATAATCCCTTATTTTTTCACTACAGCTTTACCTTTATAAAATCAGAGGGCAGTGGTCATCATAAAATTATGTAATGATACAAATTGCTAGATGATATAGCTAAGCTCGTCACTGTATTCCTGCATGTTTAACTAAGTGCTGCCTATGTGAGCAAGCATTTAAAATACACACAATCTGAGCAGTAGATGTGAAAATCTGTTGATAAAATTCCTGATCCACCTACAGTCAAGAAAAAAGGACCAGTTGACTTCCATGGGAAAAAAGAATAATTTCTTTACTCTAATAGAGGGTCAGACTCTTCACAGAGCTGAATAGTGTCAGTTGAGGTTGTAAAAGCTCAGCAGAAGAAGACCTGAACAGTGACTGCAACATGGCTTCTTCCAGTGCTGTCATAAGATTGTTCATTTTAATCTGTAAAATCTTTTTTAAATTGTTGATGTAATATATTACGAATAAAATAAAATCCATGTCTAGGCAGTCTTATAACTTAATAGCTCAGTAAAAATCTGTGCATCACTGTTTGCTTGAGCAAATCAACCTGCTTCCTGAATGATGCTGCTATAGCACTGAATGTTGGGATTTTTGGAATGTCTGAAGAGACCTAGTTCCAAACTGTTTAGATTTAAATATAACATTTTAAGTCTAAGAGAAATGGGCCTCTGTAAACGTGTCACTTCTCTTAAAGATGCAAAATATACATAAGGTTACTTAGTATCATGGGGGTGAAAGACTTCAACAACTTTCAGAAAGTTATAAGAATTTAAATACTCCATAAAATTTTAATAGAGACTAATTTTAGGTATAAACATTATGATTTGATTTGTTAATTTTCCGGTTTACAGATCAGGTAAAATACAGGGTTGAGCAAAATTGTAAAGACTTTTGAAAAACATTTGCAATTTCATTTGACAAATTCATTCCTGCAAAGCCAGCTTTCAAACAAAATTCATGCAGTGAGGCCTCTGCACCAGAATTAGGTGGACATTTTTCTCCATTTGTTTGCAAATCAGTTGTTATTCAAGGAGAGACCTAATTTCAATTGCAACATTTTTTTCTTTTATATGTTAACATGGCTTACATTAATTTCAGGTATTTCACTGCTGTGTCCATTCAGCATTTGCTATTCAGCCAGAGGCTTAAAAGGACACCCAAGGTCTCAAGAACATCTCTGAGGTGCAGACTCCACTCTCACAGTAGATAGTTTTACAGAGACAAGGTTTTGCTATACTCGGGGGGCTGTGGTTCAAACACTCTCCTGTTTGCTCAACTAATGAGGTCAAAACACTTCTATCAGTAATGAAATTATTCTCTCTTGTGTAACTTGCCTCTAAAACAATGCAACAGAAATGATGCAATCAAAAATAATATAACTATACATTTTATTAACACCAAAGTCTTCAGCGCTGGATTCATGAAATAAAGGGAAATATACAGAAACATTATTAGCACAAGATGTAGGTCACACTACAGGGTTGTTCTAGGGAAAGATTAATGAGCACTTCAATTCTTGTACCTAGGTATATAAAGATCACTAGAGAGCTTTTGTCTGCCTCAACCCCAGAGTCTGCCTAGTCTTTAAATGATTAGTTGGCAACCATTCTTTGTTCTGATACAAATTCAATGGACTAAACCCACAGTTGTACCATAGCTGAGCTGGGTACATTCAAGAAGTATGTGAGGAGACAAAAGCTTCTTTAATCCACTCTTGCTTCCTGGTTGTGTAGTCTGAACAAGACCAGCAACTTCTCTGGCTTGCAATGACTCCCCAGTCTGCTGCCTTGATGGAAATGGCTCAGTGGAAATGGAAAAGTTCCAGTTTCCCTTTGCCCTCACCCCATCAGGTCACTCAGGAGTTATAAGGAGCAGCCCTGCTCTGTCTGAGCAAGCTGGACAGGGTCTGCCTGCCTCACCCCTGCTGAGCACTGAGGCACTGCTTGGGTCAGGGCTGGCCTAGAAAACCCTGGCCCTGGGCTCCCGTATTTTGCAATGCAATACAAATATCCAGCTACAACAGAAGGTGTGGCTTTTTTAGCTTCTTGCCTTTCAGGACAAAAATGGGCAATAGGAAGGACCACAAAGCTGGGGATGAAGTCTGGAAGCCTGGAAAGGCAGACGAGAGCACTTGCAGTGATACTGGGCAAGGACTATGAAGGCCAATAATAGTAAACATTGCTATATTGAATTTTGTTAAAAATGCTAAGAGTTTATAGTTTTGCTAAGAGTTTATAGTTTATAAACTACTATTTATGATAGGTATCTTCATAAAGTCATGTTCCCTCTTTCTGTGTATGCCACTTATGTGTAAACTACCAGATATTTTCTGTTGAATACAGTTTTCTTAGACCCACATAAAGAGATTAGAATGAAGATATTATCAGATACTCTACAATAAAGGTACGTATTGTATGTATTTCAGAAAATTGACATCATGCACAACACTTTAATACACAACTCTATGACATGAATTGGGGGCAGGCAGGCAGCAGTGGCATTGAAGAATGATGCACAACTCACAAAGCAGGGACCTCTTTGGAAGTGATTTGCTTTCAACATCCTCGTCAGAAGCTGGCATTAGTGTCTGCTGAGCTTTCTAAGTGCAGCTATCAAGTGTGCTTCTCATCATTTCTATCCAAGCTGCAACGTGGCTGCGGGGCACGGACCTTTCATCGTGCCTGCATCTTTGCTGGGTTCCATGGCTGCAGCCTCCCCTTGAGTGTGAATGATTTGCCTCCTGTTCTCCAGTGAGCAAACCAGAGTAGACTTAGAGGCTTGCTCACTTTACCAGTCATTATGCAATTTCCACTCTGCTGTAAAGAAGGATTTTGTGAAAAGATACGGAGCAAGCACGGTTCTGAACACACTTTCAGCAGTTCATATGATAAAATCATCGTCATTGAACAGTCCCAGATAATAACAGAGTTTATTAATCATTATAATATATTAATCATATATTTAAATTTCATGGGACATTAAACAAAAGCCACTCTGCATGAAACAGGCTTTTACAAAATACTTCAGGGCATATGCAAGCCTCAGTGGAAAAAAAATTCTTTTTTGTTCAGATTCTACAGTTCAATGTACTATTTAATTGAATCAGTCAGTCAGAAATACCTTTCTTTAAACTCTTTGATCTACTAGGACAATCCATATTATTTCACCTGTTAACCAAAATGCAACATATCTTAAAATCCAAAATAAGTACTTTAAAAATCACTTTGATCCTTATACTCTCTATGGAGGTTTTTTTGTTTGCTTGTTTGTTTGTTTGCTTATTTTGTTGGTTTGGGTTTTTTTGGGTTTGGGGATTTTTTTGGTTGGGTTTTTTTTTTGTGGTTGGTTGTTTTTTTCTTCTTTTTTTGAGGGGAGGTGGGGAAGAAGAGAGGGATAGAGGAGTGCATGGAGTCATGGAACAAACTAGGTTGGAAGGGACCTTCAGAGGTCTTGTCCAAAATTCAGGACAGTTTTGAATATCTGTCATGATGGAGATTCCACAGCCCCTCTGCATTACTGCTTTGACTGTCCTTATGGTAAAATAATTTCTTCTTTATATGAGATTGGAATTTCCTGTGTTCTAAGAGGTCTCTTAGAACAGATCAAGGTTGCCTCTTGATCTTTTACGCATTTCTAACAAGCCTCTGTCCTGTCTTCTGTATCCCTTGCCATCAGATAGGCAAAGGAAGGTGTCAGACCACTCTTTAATCCTCCTTTTGTATTACTGAACCAGCACTGCACTCCTTGTTGGAATCACTCCAGTCCATCAATACCCAAAGTGGACAGGAAAGACCAAAACCAGGCAGAGTAGTCTTAGGAATTTCACAAATGCTGACAACATAACTAAAGCTAATGCAGATCTATTGCTATCTTATTTGGGAATGGCTCACACATTTCTCCCTCTCTCATCTTGCCACAAAGCTATGCATTGAGTGCTAGTGCAGAAATAAGATTGCATTTTTCTCCTCAAGGAGAATTTCATGTTTCACTGATGTTTCCTTATAGAGCAAGGTAAAGAAAACACAGAAATCTATTTATAGATAGAAGCTTGTCCTTTGTTTCTTGTTTTTAGTCTGTCCACTGGGCATTTTACAAGCTTTTCATACTTTGAAATTAGCTTAATATGTTATGAAAAATCTTCAGCCTCTGAAAGGCTCTAGGGATTGAAATGTTTTACTTAAACAGCAGTGACACTCTGAGGATATAGAATACCAGTATAAGTTCAAACCCATCCAATATAGGCCAGCAGAACAAACACTGTGCATTAGAGAAAAAAAAATGCTCCAAGTCATGCAAAGCCTTCCACACCTGTAAGATGCAGACTTGCAGTCCTGAAGGTGTTTGGACTATGCCATGGGCATGATGCTCAGATAGGTAAATCTTCTTGGCAGTGAAACCAGACTTCAAACCCATGCAGTCTGCAGATGAAAGCTGCAATCACAAACCTTGGTCAAATGCTTAGGAAGTCAATGGGTTTATATAGTTTTAAGTAGATATCACCTTAATGCTTTCTTGCATGCCTCTGGCACAGAAATTGGTGTCACCTACACTGGCTTAGCAGGCCAGGCAAAATCAATCTGACTTTTTTCATTTGTTCAGTTCTGACTCCCAAACCTTTTCAACAGCCTTCCATTTGGACACTTTTTCTCTTTGTTTGTGACCATTTCCTATTACATATTCTAGAGAATAGATCTCAAAAGACCTCAATCACAGTGACAATGCAACAAGCTGCTTTACTGGGCAGATTTCTGCTTGCATTTCTGAAGTACTCTAACTACCCATCAACCTCATAGTTTATCCATCTGGGAGGCAAATTTTTGTCTCATAAAAGAGCTTAGTGCTCTGCTGCGGCTTAAGTACAACTGTATTTAAAGATCTTGAGGGTTTCAGTTAGCAAAATTAACTTTTCATTTCATGATGCATTTTAAAACCTAAGTGACTTTTTGTGGATAATTTTGATAATCAGAATTCCCTTCAAAGGATTCCAAATTATAGCAAAAAAAATTAAAATAAGATTTTTTTTCATTAAAAGATAATTTTTTTACCTTCCTATCTGATTTCTCTAATACAAATTAGTTTTAGCTGACTTTAAGTCAGGTAAGACATAATGTCTGTAACTTGCTATGTGGAGGCAATTTTACTCAATTCCTTCAAATTCCAAGGATTTATCAATATATCTGGATAAACATAATTAAAATTTAATTAAATTTCAATTTTTAGATGAATGCTGACTTTTCAGTGAAGTATTTTTTAAAAAATTCTCACTGAAATTAAATATATGGAAAACAATTCTATATNGTTTATGGGCAATGCTTGCTTGTCTTTATGTTCTTACACTTTTAAACTCAAGCTCTGTATAATTTAATTTTTTATTACAAAGGATGAATGCCAAAACTTTGATATGTATAAAATGTACACTTGGAAAATAAATCTGATTTAGAACTTTGTCATTGCATTCCATGCAAAAATTTTCTCTTTCTGAATGCACAAGTGTAAAAAATGGCATAGATGCCAATTTGGATAAAACCAAAGCGAGTCAATATCTGATTATTCAATTTTGGAAATGTAACTGAAAAAGACTGAGTTTGTTCCCACGGAATAGTGCATACATTTGTGTAGCAAAAATTCCTGGCCTGCACTTGTTAAAATCAAACCCATTGTTACAGGTAAAAAAATCATTAGAAGTCTTCAAATATTAAAAATCAGCAAAACTACTGAGATTTTATACACTTTTGCAAAAACTAAAGGAAATAAAGTATTTGATTGCAATATATTGTTAAAGCCTTATCAGTTCTCTACCCTGATTTTATAAGGTATGTCTTCCAAAGAAACTCTCAACTGAAGTACATCTTGAATGAGTTAATAAAGGAAGAAATTAAATAAAGGAGCACATATATTTCCCATTTACCCAATCCTATGCAGATTGATATAAGAACATAAGAATGTCCATATGGAGTCAGGCCACACCTCTGTCAAGGCTGGGATTCTCCCTTCAGCACTTGCCAGTACCAGATGCCTAATGAAAGTGCATGAGAGCAGGACAAGTAGATAGGGATATTATATGCTGGGATACTCTGCAGAATACTTTCCAGCCATCTGTGACTCAGGTAGTTCCTGAACTGCAGAAATGGTGTCTGCATTTAATTGTCTGAAGCAGATTTTCCTGTCATGAATTCATCTGCAGCCATGCAAACTTTTCCATCTGCAATATCTTACAGCAGCAGTGTCACAGTTTAATTGCACGCTCTTTGCAGAAGCACCTCTTGCTTGTTCTGGACCTGCCACCTGCTAATTTTATCTATTGTAACTCACTCTTTTTTTTTCTCTGAAGTGAGCAATGATTTACTAATTCACCTTCTTCATGCTACTTATGATTTCACTGATCTTTCTACAACCTTTCAGGCTAAGTGCTTCTAGTCTGTTTAATCATGACCCTTGCCTGCACAGAAGCTGTTCCACACCTTTGTTCATCCTTCTCACCTTTCTCCTCACTGAGTTCCACTGTACAGTTTCTGAAAGGGGAAGACAGCCTTACATGCTTAAGAGGTGGATGCTGCTTTATGTTCTATCTCAATTCCTTCCTAATAATATCTTATATTTTGATTGACTTTTTGCTACCTTTTAAAAGGATTAGCATGATCGTAAAAAATTTTCACATGCATTGTTGTGCATATTCTCTTTCCTGA
>WBNQ01070697.1:0-12577 GCA_013401375.1 Spizella passerina | reverse complement strand
CAAGGGTCTTACACTTCCTCAAAGACAAGTAAAGGTTACGTGGGCCAGAGCAACCTTGCAGTGAGTGTGGTGTTTTGAAAGCAAAGTACAGGCTGTGGACGGGGGTCTCCTCTTTATGGATGTCCTGAGGACTGTGCAGCAGCAATCTTACACATGGACCTGCATACGTTACTATGGTTGTTAGACTTCATCTCCTAGAATCATTGAATGGTTTGGATTGGGAGGTCCAAAAATCCTCTAGTTCCAACCCCCCTGCCATGGTCAGGGACACCTTCACTACACCAGGTTTCTCAGAGCTCCATCCAACCTGGCCTTGAACACTTCCAAGGGTGGGGCATCCTCAGCTTCTCTGGGCAACCTGCACCTCACTATCCTTACAGTAAAGGTTGTTTCCAAATGGTCTTCCCAATATCTAATCTAAATCAACCCTCTTTCTGTTAAAAGTCATCACCCCCTGGCCTGTTGCTGTATGCTCTTGTAAATTTCTGTAATGTATGTAAAGATTTCATCAAGTCAAAGCAGCAGGAAGAATTTCTGCCATCTTGTTATTGAGGATGCTTCCTGGGTGAGGAGCTGATTTAGAGTTTGGGAATGGGATACTAAGACTGCAATCTAAAGACAGCATTGCATTATACAAAGTGCAACAGTTTCAGTGATGGAAACAGGCAATGAAAGTGTTTGTCTGAGATGACGTTGGAGACAGCACTGTTGTTTTGTTTTTAGTTTCTCTGACTGCCTAATCTTTTTGTTTATTCAATTTTGTTATAATTCAGAGCTTATTACATTTATTTTTTTTTTTTTTTTGCTTAAGTGGAAAATTTGTTCAGCATAAACCAATGCCATTTTTGTCAAGAAAAGAAAAGAATTATAGAAAAAATTGACCTTAACTTTCCATTTTATTTCAGAGTTCAGTTGTAAATCTCTAAGTGTTACAGCCAAGAGGCTTTCAGGTATATAGAAAGATGAGTGGTGGTGTTTCCATCTCTGAAATTAAATCAGTGTTACCAGTAGTTCAGCTATATGCCTTTGGCTTGAAGAGCTTGTCTAGCAAGGCCCTTTAGGATGAAAAATCAGGTGTCACATGTAGGAGATTATGACGACCAGAGAACCTATGTCTGCTCTCCTCACAAACAGATTTTAGGACATTAAATGAAACTAGTGAATAGCAGGTTGAAATAACCACAAGGAGAATTTTTAGCTGGTAGCAAAGCTGTGAGATTCATTGATAAAAAACAGTGGGGATGTTGAGTTTTCATGAGTTTTGAAAAAGGTTAAATTAGTGTAAAAGAAATTATCCAGGGATATTAATTGGAAAAAATAAAAAAAGTATTTTTGGAAAGTCCAGCAGATGAAAATGTATTCTGGGTAAAAAATTGTGTTAATATTTTTCCTTTACCATCTGCTAAAGGCCACAGTTGGAAAGAAACCCAGACTAGATGGAGTCCTGGTCTGGTTTATCACTTCATGAAGCTTTTATCTTTTAGATGAGCGAACACCTTATTCCACACATTTTAGTTCTGAGCTTCCCTATAGTGGGATCATTCTGGCCATAGGGGCAGCACTGTCTCCTTTAGGCCAAGGGCTGGATCTCTCTGTGAGCCACTGGGTGTTTGGTAGGGATGTGGTCAGAATGTTCAGCAGGGCAGCTCCAATGCAGGTCTCCTTGCTGGCTGTCTTGCCTTGCTGCCTTTATGTGTGCCTGCTGCAATCCTGCTACCGGGGGCCAAGGTTTTAATCTGCTNAAGAGTGGCAAGATCTGAGAAAGAGGTCTGTAATGCTGCATCCTCTGTCTGCATGTTACACAGTGATTCTCACCAGATTATCCAGACACAGAGCAGCCCAAATTTCACTTCCTTCCCACGTTTGTTAGTGGCTGTTTGCAAATGCAGGTTTGTATGTAACATTCGGTCTCTGAAATACACACACACACACACACTCCAAAAACCAGACACCCTGTGATAAAGGCATTCCAAAGACATTCCACCTAAAAGGACAAAAGGATCTCTTTGGAGTGGCAAAAAGGCTTAACTCAAAGAGAGCCACAGCTTTGTCCAGGAAGTTCTCAGAAACAGAGTAGAATGCAGAAAGGATCCAGAGTCCTTTAAACAATAAATAAACTGCTTTTTAGCCAATTTTGTGTCTGGAGTGCAGTCTTACAGCTGAGTTTAAGGCCTTTAAGAAAAAGAAAGAGAGAGATTTTAAAAAAGGAAATGCTGATGCATCCTCTATTGAAACTGTGTGAATAGAAAGATATTCAAGCTTCTAAATATATTTTCTTCTAAGAGTCTAAAGGCTGCAGGGACTTTTCCATTCCTAATTATATAGTGCAGTATGCCGTCTGTTTCTGACTTACAACTTCAAAAATAGAACTTGGAGTCATAAATGAAACACAAGGAGAGGGATGAAGAGACGCTGTATATGATAAGGAAGTGCTCTGCTAATATTTTTACTGATGTTGTAGCCAGGCACTTGGGTTTTAAATTCAGTGACTGTTACGCAAGCCCTTTAATACACTGGCATTTCATTAAGAGGCTGTTTACAAAGAAATCTGTGGGTAACTAAAGCAGTAGCAAAGGACAAGCAGTGTAAATATCTTATGACAGTTCTGTGGCTGTGCTGTTGTGTCTCAGGTCTCAGCAAGGTCGTGTCTCTAATGGTATGGGTATGGAAACACAGTCATTTCAAGCAATGACATATTCTGAAATTCAAAAGTATTTCCTAAAATCTGAGTTATTTCCTGAAATTTTGAGCTTCAGTCTCTGTTCTGGAAGTGAAATAAAGCTCAAAGTCCTCTGGTAGAACACCTGCAGATCGTGGTGGAGGGCCTATATCCTGCCTGGATGTGATCTGAAATTCTTGATTGCATTATAGCAGCCACTTTTACCTCCAAAACCATCACTAGGCTCCTGGTATACAAAGGAAATACTTCATTTGTACTTTTTTATTTCTCATGCAAATGTTGTGAGGGCAAGAAGTAGGACTTAGTGCTAGCCTGTCCCTGGATATGGGGATTGGAAAAGTGACTGGGACTGCCCTGATCTAGAGGGAGTGAGCTGGATCTGCACAGGCAGGCTTTTGCTGATGCTCTTCCACGTCTTTTACCTTCTGCCATTTAGGCAGGGATCCACTAACAGATCACTTTCACTTGAAAGGGTAAATAGTTATTTTGTACACCCAAAATACTGGAAAAATTCAAAGGAGTGTACTGTGGGGATAGCCAACACAATTTCAGGTCCCCCTCCAAAATCTTATGGGGTTTGGAGGCTGTGGGCTGAACTCAGGTAGCGTGCTGTAGGACAAACTGGGTTTCCATTATACTTTTGTAAAATCTGCACACATACTCAAATGAGAAACACTTTATGAGTTTTTTTTCTTTATTTCAGTCGCTGGGATTATAATCATTCCAGTTGCTGATCTGAGCTGTGAGGCTGCACAAGCACTGCACTAGGCTTGAGCAAGCACACCCTGCTTTTCAGCAGGGCTTGTTAGCTCAGCCATCCACCAACCTTGGGGCTCCCAGGGCCAACAGACTGAAACTGGCTTGCCAGTGCAAGGGGGGAAAGCATCTGCTGGGTGAATCTACTTAGGGAAATGCTGTGCAAGAGCTTCGTTCCTGTCTTTGCACGCACACGGCTGCCTTTGTGCTTGGTTGAGGTGATTGCCTTTCACCTCTCACTTCTGAAAACTTGTTGCAAGGGTGAGGGCATCCAGAAAGAGGCAGGAGACTACTTTGCTTGGTTATCCAGTGTTTGCTGTGTGTCTAGGGGCTGCAATGAGGGCTATTTCCTCTTTGACATGAGCCAAGAAGGTGTAAACTCTCCTCTGGAAAGCTGATTTAGACTGTAAAGAGAAGACAAAGGGAGCGGGATGCAGGTGAGATTTTGATCCTACATTTGTAGACTATGAAAGAAGAACCTGTTGGAGGATGCACACAAAGAGCTGGGATGGCACCAGGCCAGCATCATTGGGGAAAAGCTTATATTTTATTGAATTTATTTCAGTGCAATAGATTAACGCCATTGATTCAGAGGCTTGAATGATGATGTTTTTCTCTCAGAAATGAAACATTGTGGGTTTAGTCCTTATTCAATTTCCTCAGAACTAAAGATAATTCTGTACTTGTTAGAAGCATAGGTTAGATTCAATACTTCAAATAGTGCCTTTATGTTAAATACAGTTAGGTTTACTGTTTTATTGCACCACTATTTCCGCATATTTTTAAATAAAAATCAGTCCTAGGATTTCAAATTATAGTTAAGTTTGGTTCTAATTCTGTTGTGTCATTAGTAAGTTACAAACCCTTCCCCCCCATCATAAGTTTTATCAAGTAGTATCTTCAGTAGTAACGGTGAGATTTTTGGAATTTATAAATCACATAAATGTCAAATTTTGAGTTAGGATTGGCTGTTACCTTAATCAGACATTTTCATAAGCACTAGTTCCCCGCCAGCTTCCAGAGACAGACAGGAATTTTCTTCCACTGATAAATGTAATCCTTTTATTTTTGAAATAGACACAGAAGTAGTTTTACACTACTTTACAATGTCAGGAAGGAGTCTAAAAGTATACACAAATTTGCTACAGAAATTGGATCATGTCTCTAAGGATCATTATACGTAAGGAAACTATGCCCTAAGGGGCATACATGTCATTGGTATTTAGTGTTAGCTCTGTATTCTGTGATTTTAAAGACAGATCTGAAGACTGCTGTAGTAAATGTGATAGCCTTTATTCTGAATTCTTAGTGGAAATAAAAAAAATATTCCTCTTGGAAGGAAGTCATATGAGCCAGTGTCAATATGTACATTTTTTACCCCATGTGCTATAAGTTCTAGTTCTCATGGAATAGGAAGGGTATGTATAGAATTAAAAAAAAAAAAAAACAAACTGGGGAGAGAGAGTCATCCTTCTCTAGGTAATGGAATAGACATACTCTCTTAAGGTCAGATAATCTAATTATAATTATTTGCTGACCTCTTGAAGAAAAGATAATAATCCTTTCAGCTTGCAACCTAGCATCTTGTGTTCCTGCTTAAGGTGCTGCGCTCTTGTGAGTTCTGGAAGAAAGAAAATATCAACAGTTTTGTAGGGAAACTTAGGCTGAAAAGGTTAGACACTGGAGCAAAGGATAAAGAGAAAGTTTAGTGTTTCTTTTTCTTACCTCTGTAGCCTCTCTGATATCTTCATACTGATATATGGAGGTGTATATCTACCTGATATATTCTATAGTTTTGCACTCTTTCTCCCATTATACTATTTTACCTTGATTTCTATGCTCTGACTAAAGAATAAAGAAATGCCGTATCAATTTAAGTTTTTCTGAGGAGGCAACTAAAAAAAAAATCAGTTGGCTTTGGCTAGAAAGAATCTATGAATGCTGGCCATTCTTCAATGGAAAGCATGGTAGCTCTACTTTTGAAAAGCAGCATTGTCCCACTAATACGACTTAGCTGGAGGTGTCTGGATGATAGGACCTGTGCATTACTACAGGATTTAGTATCATGATGTTGATCCATGGAGTACAGATTATTCCCTTGTTCTTCAGTCTGTAGTTAGTTCCAGTTAGCTGTGCTATGGCAAGTGGGCTAATGTGTGTTGGCAGGAGCATTTGGTCTTCTGGGGCTCTTAGCTGCCACACCAGGCTGCTTTGGGTTTCCCTTCAGGGCACCATATTGCACAGAACAAGAGAACAGAATGATCATTACCAGTTGTCACCTACTATATGTCCAGTAAGTGCCTAAGGACTGTACTCGTCTTCTTTACTTACAAGTTGACTGAAGCGTTTATCAGCTTCTCAAGGATGTCTGCAGTTTCTCGAAAATAGTAAAACTCAAATTCAGATTAATATAGTGAAATTTAAACCCTTAAAAATAGGGGGTTTTCCTTAATACATGCCCTTATCTGCTTTGAAGATAGCAACAACTGGTAATCCTCTGAGAATCTGACCTTCCCCCTTAACAAAGTAGCTCTGATATTTCTTCTATGAGTTGTTTTGCATGATTGTTGCATGTGTTCTATATTTAACTATCCAGGGTCCTTCATATTGAATTTATACTACAGAAGCTTTGTAGAATATATTCATTATGTTAAAGAACCTAGATGAGCCAGTGTGCCATATGAAGAGATGCCAAACTCATTTTAATGTGTTACCTGTGTGGGGGATTCTACAGACCTTAATCAAATTAGGTGTGTGCATAATATTTGAGAGTAGGCCTCAGGAGAGCTGCTTGGAGATATTGATAGATGAGATGGTCAACATGACCTGGCAGTCCAAAAAGCTAAGATGTATGAGACCCCTCCTAACCCAAGCCTTCCTCTGATTATATGCTAATACAACTACTGTTGTATGTATTGATTAAACTACTGGGATCTCTTCTGTTGGACTTATGTTATCTTGTATTATGAGGCAGATCTTCTCCTAGGCACAGCTCTGTCACCATCTGAAACCAACTTACAGGTATAGGGCATATCCAGCAATAAATGAGAAAAGAAATCACAAAAATAAAATTTTTCCATTGACTTGGCAGGTGAACATAAAGCCAGGAAAATGCATTGGAGAGCTGCTTAGGCCAGAGTAGTTTTATCCCTAAGGGATAAGACCACGCACTTAATAATCTGAAAGAATTTTCTTAAACTGGGTTTACTGACTTTTTTGCTGTTATGCTTTCAGGTTTATTTTGTTGCAGCATGTGCATATATGTTCTTGAATATTGTATTTATTTAATAAAAAATGAAAAATTAACCTTCTCATGAGTGGGGAAAAAACCCTACAGGTGTGGGAAGGCATAGAATCATACTAGCATAGTTTGGTTTGGTTTGGTTTGGAAGGGACTGCTGAGATCCGTTATTTCCATCATTCCCAGCTTTGGACAGTGACACTTTCGATTAAACCAGGTTGCTTAAAGCCCCTCCCAACCATGGAAACTTCTGGCATTAGAGGAAACCACCAAACCCGACCTTTGAATGATATCTAGAAACTTTATGATACAGTATTTCTTCTCAGACGTGAAGCATGAGCTTTGTGTCCTTTCCAAGTTTGACCAGTTTCATATAACTGTGTTATTTTTGTCATTTTGATTTGAGTTTGTTTGAAACAAAAGCAGCAGAAAAAGAACATGACAAAAACCATCCTAAATTCTCAGAGTTCTGATAAACTTAGGTAAAGTTTCATTCTCCCTCCATGTGCTAGGACTCCTAACCAATATCCAGATCAAGTGTTCTTTTGCTGTAAAGAGTGACATTTGATAGTTGATTTTTATGTATAGAAACAAAGCAGAAGTGGGAATATTTTTAGCAACCCGTATTTGCTTCACTGATTGTCCTTTCAGACATGCAGAAGAACACGTTCATTTACAATCTGCCTTTTTCTTCTGTACCCAAAATACTTAGTGGCATCTCACAACAAATGTACTGCACAAGAGCAGTAGTCTCAATTAATCTAGTTCTTTTCCCTTGTCCTCATTTGCAAAGAAAAGATGGCCCAGTAGTTAAGTCATTAGCCCGCTGCTTTGGAGATAGATTTTACTGCTCTTAAGTTGTAGATTTCCTTTCCAACTAGGACAGATCTGTCAGATGAGGAGAAGGCAGCTCCATCTAACCATCCATTGAGGGTGATTATATGTGCATCCTCAGATACTGCAGTAAATGCTCCAAGTAAGACTATGAGGGAACTTAAGTAGTATTCTAATAAAAAAGAAAATGTGATTATTATACAGCAGATCTTGTAGCCTACAGTCAGTGTTGAAAACAAAGAATTTAACTTGATCAAATTATGTAGCATCAAGCATTCTCTTTTAAATTGTCTGCTTTTTGTAGGACGGCATTTTTACTATAACAGCTTTTGTATCGCTCTATGGGATTTCCATAAGACCAGCTGTAGTTGTTCTTACTATGGTCCATAGTAATAGCATGCAACATGAGTGTTTTAAAGCAATTATGTTGTTTAGTTAAAACTGTTTTAATGAAGTTTGTAAAGACAAATTATTACTTATTTCTGTCACTATAGCGCATGTAACCCCAGTTTCTGAAGGAGGATGGTAGGTGCGAGTGATTGGGTAGACTCCAGTTTGAATCAGGTATGGCTTTTGGAAGGACTGAGTGCCCTGTCTCGTTGCTTGTGAAGCATATTGCATTAAATCTGTCATCTGGCTCATGTGGACTTGTTGATCCTTGTGGGTCCCTGAGCACAACACAGCACAAAGCACCAAGACTCCATCAGAAGGTTATATAACAGAGATTTATTATAGCAACACGTTGCCTTTATAGTTTTTCAAGATATTTACATTTACTTAACAGACACATACACATCCCCATTGGTCATAGGAAAGAAACAAAGTTCTCAATAGGTAAACAAGGAGCCCCATCATTCTGTGAGCCAACTAAAGTCCCTATCTTTTAACTTTCCCTCTTTCATCATGTTGTCATGGTGATGGCCTTGGTGTCTTCCTCAAGAGAGATATGGGGCGTTCCTTATCTTTAGGAAGTCTTCGCTGGCTCACAAGACCAGCACAAAATGTTTTTCCTACAGGTCCCTTCCAGCTCATCATATTCTGTGATTCCCAGTGAAGTCATCTTAATTTTACGGCACTGCTGACAAAACTTTGGCCCAAAGTAATAGCTGAAGCATTCAGTACCTCTGGTTCTTTGTTTTTCTTGTAGGGTCAACGATTGCATCTTGCGAGTGAATGAGGTGGACGTGTCGGAAGTGTCACACAGCAAGGCCGTGGAGGCCCTGAAGGAGGCTGGCTCCATAGTGCGGTTGTACGTCCGGCGAAGGAGACCTATACTGGAGACCGTCGTAGAGATCAAGTTGTTCAAAGGACCGAAAGGTAGATAAGAAAATTATAAAGGCGTCCATTTTAAACTTGGTGTTTAGCCTCTCTTGTGCTTAAATGGCATCTGGCCATGTTGATTTGCTAACTGGTTGACATGTCAAATACTGAAATGTAGTTCATTTAGGCAGGTAGAACTTGAATTCATGGTTAGTCTTTTCCTGAAATATAAGGGAGTTCAAGGAGTTATGGTTTGTTTAATTCGATGTTTACTCTCTCATTACCTTCTAAGGACACATGGAGCACATATACTACCTTTTAAGTTCCTTTACTCAGACCTTTGATTTAAGGTGCTGTTGAATTTCTGTGGAGTGCTGTGGAGTTTCTGAATTTTTCATCTTTTCAGAAGGTTTTTTGATTATCCAGCTTGCCCTCTCTACTTTCATTATGTATTTTTCTAGTTATCTTTGGAACATGAAGAATATCAACTTAGCCAGATGCATAGAAGAATTTTATTTTATTCTTTAACAAAATTATGTGGAAATCTCGCACAAAACATTCACTAGTCTAAATGAGCTTTATTGCTTCCAGCAGAACTTTCTGGTTACAGAACAAAAAGCCAAATTCCTTTCTAGAAGCATTTTTCTTCATAGCTAATTTCTGGACAAAGAAAATGCATATTTTCATGGTACATGTGAATAGAATGAACAGCAGTTAATTGTTTTGATCCATAATATCTATTTCATAAGCAGGCCTTTGATAAATATATATATGTATTATGAAGACATTTGCATGTATCTTAATATATGCAGTGCACATGAGATTACTTACCCTATTTTATCTATAGTAAATAATCTACAGCTTTTTCAGTGTTCTCCCTTACATGTTCTCTCATGTGAATATTATAATATCCTGCTCCATAGGGTTTTTTAATAGTAGTAGTGGTGTGTATTTAATATATTGAGACATATTGTTGAGCTTGACCTCTAATACTCAACAAAGATAGTGCAACACTGAAAACAGCGCACTCTCTGACACTGCAGTGTATTCATTATGCTCTGCTCTTAGAGAAGAGTAAGATATATTTAAACAGGCATCTAATGGTAAATCCCTGAAAGTCTGGATTCTTGTGGTCAATTATGATGCTGGATTGTTTTTCTAACAGAAAAGCATTTCTAATAGTATTTTGTATGCATGTGAATTCAGAGTAGAAATGCAGGCAGTGTTTTTAAAGATTTGGAGTTAAAGTAAGTGTGTGATGTGATAGTCATTTTGAGAGACCTAAGGCTAAAGAAATTAAAATTAACTTGTCCTTTCTGGTTGTGATAAAGCAGTAAAAATTATTCACCATGACCAAATTTTTGCTACATCGTGAAAACGGACAAGAGAGGCAATCATTATCTAATAATGGGTTTGCATTGTGTTTGTTTTGAGTGTATGCCTGAAACTATTTCTTTTTACAGTTATTTTCATAAAACAGAATGGATACCAAAAAAGTGACTTTTAGGGCAAGCTAAAAAACTTTTGCTTCTTACTGCTGCAAATATGATTTTGTATCTGTATTCTTATATGAAGTTTACTACAGATAATTCTATAAATAGTAAATTTTATTGTTAAGTTGAATATATTTTTTTTATATTTTCACTTTTATAGGAACAAGTTAGCTGGAAACTTGGATAAAAAATAAGTTGATGGACTAGTTTTCTGCAAAAGCCAGGGGTTTTACCCTCATAATTCAGGCAGTAAAGAAGCCTGCTCTATTAGGCTTTCTGTATTCTACAAATAAAAAAGCAAAATTAAGAAAATAAATAATTTATAGTTGGGATGAAAACCTTACCAATACTATTTTTAATATCTAGAGCATTTTTCCTTTGATTTTTTGTCACAATCTTCCATGAAGAAATAATCTATTGCAAGGCATCAAACTCTTAGCAGAAGTTGAGAATAAAATCCGTGACTCTTGGCTGTAGTCACTCCTGTGATGCTTATCTCCTCATATTTCAGGTGATTTATCTGTGAACTGATCTTTCACACCATTACTATGCAACATAAGAACCACTTAGCATTTATATAAACAGTGTGTCTTGCTTCTCAGAGTGAAATTGGGATGTTTTGGTGTCCAGAGCAGGATCTGAAAACTAGCCTGGTAGCTTCCTTACCATTCCTTCCTTCCTACTCACAAAATCAATAAAAAAAGTAAGTCTGGTTTTTAGACAAGAAGGTTGTTGCATACCAAAATGGGAATAGCAACTATCTTTTCAATTATTTTTCTGACTGTCTGTGTCAGTATATAACCCAGCATTTACTGAGTTCATTGCTTACTGCCCTAAGAATTCACCACATGAAAGCAAGTCTTGGCAACCCTAATGCCAGGTAAACTCAGAGATCCCTAACTTGCCTGTGTGTAGTAGATTATATCTTTCAGCACTTCAAGTTGGTAAAGAAGGAAATTTGCAAGGCTTTTTATATAGAGGTCCTTTAAATTTCATCTCAGATATTCAGGATGAGGGCTTTTACAAGTTTAGTCTATAGAGGTTAGTTTTTTTAATGGGAATTTATTTTTGTTGCTAGCAACTACCATATAGAAGACATTCATTAATTTGTTGAAGGTATTTTAAACATCAGATATTGAATAAGCATTGTCTGGAGATGGCTTTGAGTGTGTAACAGGAGGAAGGGCATGCTCTTGGGCTGCCAGGAGGCCCCTTCCCTTCTAAATGCAGACCCCCATGCAGTTGTTCCTGTTTTTTCACAAAAAGGCTCTGCTAGTGTCGTGTGTGCTAAGCCTTTAGTTTTATTTTTGGGAGCAGAAGATGTAAACAAAGACACAATGAGTTGTGTAATAGAAAAATCAAAGGTTCAAAGAGAGCTTCAGCTGTGTAGGCATTTAAAGCTGATCATCACTTTGACACACCTGATTGCAAATACTGGCAGATAGCCGCAGTCTGTGTCTTGAAGGTAATTGCTAACTCTCTTTCATGTGCTTTGGAGATTGCCTTTTGTATGCCTCTTGCATATCTCTTCAGCTAGGCATACAATTCACAGTATGGCTTTGCAAAGGATTGAGTGGCCAACAGTGGATGTTTTGTTTCAGTCAGTCGCAGGGCACTGCAGATTTTAGCAGCTAGCATCTCTACAGTGGCTGACAGCTGTAACAGAGGAAAGATATACTTGCAGCTTTCTTATTTAAATCACTAGGGATTTAGACACTACAGAAAATCCTGTCATTAAGTAATATGCTTTTCTTGGTCTGTATTGAAACAAGACTAGCAGTAATGAGAATAGACTGCACTCACTGCAGTGTTTGCTCCTGGAGAGCAAAATGCAGGTATTCAAAACAAAGCAGTTCAATGATGCTGTCTGCTTTGTAATATAACTTGTGCATTAGCTGCCTGCAAGACCCTGCAAAGGTCTGTGTATGGGCAGTGGATTGTGAACATCAGTCACTGTTCAGGGGTTCCAGTGCTCTCTCCCATTTCATTGCATTTGAAGAATTTTAAACCAAAGTAGTTTCATTGACCTCAAGATTTTCATGCTGTCCTATCACACTCCAAATATACTTTTACTAAATCCAGAAGCATTGAGTAGTGTGATGATGCACAATTACTATGCTGATGTACAAGTGGTAGAAATTAAACTTGATTCATTTTAATTTCATTTTATAAATGATCTTCTACCATTAGAAGAAATACATTTTTAAATGTATTTCTACCATGTAGAAAATTTCTGGCAGTGAGAAACTTGGGTAAACACAGAGGTCATGTAAAATATTACCTGCCTACTTGCCTACCTAGCTGGTAATTTAA
>WBNQ01070667.1:0-12215 GCA_013401375.1 Spizella passerina | reverse complement strand
GGTGCCTTCCAATAGGATTCTCAGCAAGTGACAGATAAAATAAATTAAATAATTATTTTCAGATAAAATAAATTAAAAAATTATTTTCTGAGAGCATTTCTTAATAGTCTACATCAAACATATTAAAGATTTACCAACAGGCAATAATTGCCACTTAGTTTTCAGTTTCAGAAATGTGATCCTGTTTATTGAACGCAAAGATTTCCAAAGAGAAAGAAATTCAGACTTCCATATAAATTTCTGTGGACTTGGATAAGCTACAGTTTTGTGAAGAGAAAAACAGATGAAAGCTAATAAGGTTTTTTCTTTTTTTTTTTTTAATTAAAGTGATGCTATAACACAAACTTCCTTGGAAAAAGTTATAAAAGTTATCCAGTATTCTGGACTTCCCACTGTCCTCCCCCAGACTAAGGAACATGTTTCACTGTGCTTTAAAAAAAATAATGTTCTCTACACCACATCTCACCAGGCCAGAAACAAGCAGTATGCTGAAAATCACTTTGAAGCATCCTTCAGTAACCCAACACACAAATTCATATTCATGCAGCCTTATAGCAATAAAATCAGTTCCATGCTAATGATATAATTGTTTCTTCTATCATTCTGTCTATAAAAGAAGACTAGATAAAGTCAAAGGCAGTGGCCTCTGGCTGATTACGTGTTTTGACAAATTAGATGATTAACTGAAACCTCAAACCCAAGCTTTGCTGTCTCAGTAGACCTGGAGGAGGAGAAGAAAAGCTTTGCTTTTGCAAGGACAGGGCTCTACAGGGAGCTCAGCCCAGCCTGAGAGCGTTTTTTCAAGAGCAGTGTTTGTAGTGAGCACACAGCCCTGCACACAGCCTAATTCCAACAGAGAAATTACAGCTGTCACTTTAAATAATGGAAGCAGCATATGGCAATATATGCAAAACACTTCCCAACATGTTCAAGTGGAGATGGAGAAACTAAGTTATCAATGACAGTTTTACCACATAATATACCAGTGTAACACTTAACAACACTGAAAATGAAATCCAGACATATCAGTGGGGTGATGGCAGTATTCCTATATTTATGAAGGTGTTTAAATTCACATACTGTCAAATCACAACTAGGAATAAAACAGGGAAGACTGAATAGCAACAGGCACAACAGGCACAAAGATCCACTTGTGTTGCTCAAGTTGTTTTACCGAGCTCAGTTAAAAAATTCAACATGTGGTACCCTGAATTTCCCTCAGTACATCTCGAACCCTGCTCTGTGAATATTAAATGACAAAACATTATCAGGTGAAAGCTCAGTACTGTCTGTCCTTCCAGCTAGTAGCTCAACAAAGCTGGGCCAGAACTGTTGCTTAGAACTTGTTTAGTTATTTGTGATGTGACTGAAAATGCTACTACAAAGGAGTGTACTGTCATCCTTTCACAAGCAAACACAATCTAAAAAAAAGGCTTTCTGTTTAGAAACTGGATCAGGGAAGCAAACACCTTCAAGAAACCCCAGACAAATGAAATTCTCTTGGGGCATTTGAAATAATTTTCCCCAAGGACAGCAGCCAGCTCTGCTCAGTGAGTGAGCCCAGCTTCTCAGAGCTCAAACAGCATCAACTTCAATGGAAGTTCAACTTCAGCAAACAAAAGAAATCATTTAAAAGATACGGATGAATACGGATTAAGATGCGTTAGTGTTCAGGCATTTCCAAACATATTAAATGTATATTAAGAAATGCTAACTGTCTGAAGTATTAAAATGGAAATGCTTTCAGCAGTTCAAATGTCAACCAGACACTTAGGCAATTCCACATTTCTCCAGTTTCAGCAAAAAAAAAGCATGTTTTGAAATCATTTGATGTTTGAATAGAGCTCTTTGCCATTTTCCACAGCAGATGCATTGTATCTGGGTAATGAACTGTGCTCTGAAATAACTTATTACAGTCATCACCACAGCCAGCTACATCACCTTTGGCAGAAAGCAAAATAAAAATCACACAGCGCTCACAGAGCATCACCACAAGGATTACTTCATTTACAGAATCAGGAAAAGCTCCATTTCAAATCAAGGTATTGATTATTTCAGAATTTAATCCCGCAGTCAAAAGCTGTAACAAGAAAATAAATCCAATAAAGGGCATTTTCCAATTAAGGAAGTGACCCTAATCTTGATTTTAAATTTCTTTGATATTAGAGATCATAAAGTAGAACTACACTTTAAGTATCCAGGTTATTAGAGTAGGAATTAAAACAGACACATATAAAACAGGTAATTAATTTTATAGGTAAATCTCCCACATCATGGCCATGCCTTTAGTATATAAGACCAAAACAGCTGAGACAAAATTCATACATTGGTACCTTGAGGTTTTTCTACTTAAACCTAAGCTTACCTTAATTTCCTTACCTTATTTTAATAATAAAGGGTAAGAATGAGGCTGCAACCAGCACCTACTTTAACATCCACTCCCAATAACCAGCAATTGTCTTAGAGAAAACCAACAGGAGCAAACTCCTTCAATCCCTGGGTTCATTAGCAAAATTGTAACTGTGGCTTTTCACAGTGATTTACAAGACTGCATAAAGAGCTGGAAGCACTTGTCTGTACAGAATATATGTTACTAATGGTCTAAGTTGTTATACAGGTGGTCAGAACTCAGGGGATCAATATCTAAGAGATGTTTGGGTTCACTTTCCTCCCTAAAAGTCCCCAAAGCAAAACAGAATTACTTCTCCTTTTTCACCAGGCTGCAAGACTTTGATAGGCTGAGACACTTCCATGTTGACATATTTTCCTTAACAAGATATTGTCTTAATTAGTTTCATCTGCCATTTGGAGGTTATCTAGAAGACAAGTTAGGGATTTTTTTTAGTGAAGCAGAAAAAGCCCATATGTTTTAAGTTGGGTATCTTTCCCTATTATACCTGCTCATTACTGCACATCCCACAAAAACAGTTTTCACAGCTGACACTGAAAGCTGTTATCATCTAATTTCACATGGAAATGAAATGCTAGGATATCTTTCTGCACAAAATACCCACATAGTCATCCCTTCATCAGACATTTTTGGTGAGCAGGCATGACCCACACAGAGGTGTTGCCTTGCCCTAAACCAAAGCCTTTACCCTACAAAGGTAAAGCCATCACCAGCAGCTCTCCCCTGGCCTCTGTCTGCAAAGCTCAGAGTGTTAGATGGCAATGAAACCACATGCTAAATTCAAAATTATTTTAGTTAGCATACTGCTGCTTTTTTCCCAGTCTCAGATAAAGATAAGGAAAGGACAGAAAAGTATAAACTCTCCAGGTATATGAGGTCTATCAACAGGTACTTTCCCCCAGCACTGTCTTGTGAAACCATTATGAAAAACTGTACCTACATATAGGCAGCGCTTCTGTATGCATCTATAAAAACTACAGCTTTAAAAATCCTGAGCTTCCAATTTCTCAGAGTTGCAGGTGACAGATAGAGAAAACAATTTACCTTCTAGATAGGTAGGGAATAATTTCTCTTTTCCCCTATACACAGATCATAGTCTACACAGTTTCCCAAAGACATGCTTTCTTTAAAAGCAGCAATATTTTTGGAGCATTACCTGCAACAATACCAATCAACTTTTCTTCTACAAGGAAAATGTTTCTCACTGCAGACAAGTACTGACAGTCAAAAGTATTAATGAAGAAGAGTATTTAAGACCACTAGGAAATGATGCCCATGATACCAAGCAGTAATTTAACACTTTAAACAGGCAGCCAGATGGCTGGTTTCAGTCAGCCCATTTCCACTGACATGTATTTAATCAGCTGAGTTACCCCAGACAAACAAGCAGCATGGATTTCCAAGGGCAGGACAATGATGGAGTGGGATAACTGGAGCTGGAGATCAGCAGGGTTTGGAAATTACTTCAGGCTGGGGCTCAGCAGCCCTTGGCAGCCCAGAGGCTCAGCCCCGCTCCCCGTGCCAGCAGGACAACTCAGGCACCTGCTGGAAGCCCCAGTGGCTCATGAGGCCCTGCAGGACATTCCTCCAGGGCAGCCACAATCCCCCAGATGGGCTTTTAATGACAATGCCTCTGCTCCACTGCCTCCTGCCACCCTGGAGGACACACATCCCTCCGCCAGGGCCCAGCTGGCCCGGCAAAATCCACAGAGAGAGATTTGCTGCAAAGGGAGGGGAATAAAACCCTGTCCTGTGTCCCTGCCACAAAGGAAAATTCCCTCTGAGTCTTCAGAGTTTCAGCCCATTCAGTACAGACCTCCAGCCACTGTCACACTCTGGATGGACTTTTTCATTTAGCTTATAAATCTGCTCCTTCCTCAATGGTCAGAGGATTTTCCCAGGAATTCCCTGGCCAACCACCAAACAGTCCCACTAAAGGCCAGAGCCATGCTTTAACTATTTAACAGCACCCCCCAATGCCCATCCTCTCTATACCTACATTAATTCCCTCCACATCCTCTCCTTCTGTATTCCCACAAAGCACTCTGCTTTTCACTAGGGTTTTAACTCTGCTGAAGCCAATGAGTTCTCACCAGCTCTAATGCACATGTTTGGTGCTGGTTCTCCTAAGCAAACTTGGCTTGATCCTGGACAGAGCCATTCAGGAACATCTGTGTACTGTCCCTGGACATCACAGAAGAGGACAAACCTGGGGAGAGCCAACATTACAACTTCTGAAGAGGTTAAAGAGCAGGATCAAGAATTGCAGAGAGCTGACAGAGCCCCTCCTCTTATTTCACACAAAATGAAAAAAGGTGTCATACATTTTCACAAATTGCTCAAATATTACAATTTGAGTACTCAAACACTTATTTCTACCTCAGCATTCTACAGGAAATGTGCAGCTTGAGGTGGTAATGGAACCACATTAATGACTCCCAGAACCAGCCCAACTTTGAAACAATGTGCCTTGAGCCTCACTGCAGAAAAAAATGAAGGCATTACCCATGCCAACCACAAGAAATAATCTCCTACTCAATGCTCAGTTACACACCATACTGCTCTATTATTTACTGCCCTTTTTATGCCCTTCTCTGCATGTAACATTGTCTTTATTTTAAACTAGGCAAAGTTTGAGAGCTTTCCTGAGAAGTAAGGATTTTGTTTTTCATTGAGCTTTCCTGAGAAGTAAGGATTTTCATTTTTAAAAGGAATTAAAAATCTAGATCATAACATCCAACAACAAACAGTGGAAGTCAGTGCCAGGCTTGCTTATTCTCAGAAATAAAGTTGAGCAGCCTCAGACCTTGTCATTTGAGCATAGATTGCATTTTGGCATATCAGATGCTGCAGTAATGGGATTTTGTAAATCTGAAATGCATTCATATTGTGTACATAAAGAAATCTCTTGATGTTTTACTTAGTTCAGTGCTCTTTTTCATCATATGTACCAACCCGTGCCCCCCCGCGTTCAACAGCTAATAACCAATACATCTGATGAAAATTAATTGTCTTGACAGCTTGCATAAAAACTATAAAGGTGCAAAGGAAAAATGCTGTGGCAGCATTTTCTTTCTCTGTAGGACAGTAGCTATGGAAACTATCTTCAGAGGCCAACTGGCCACCATCCCAGTGCAGTACAAAAAAATCAAAATGCTACTTTTAGAGGGTTAGTCAGTGGCACCAGTCATAATTATCAACATCTATGATGCTGCTGCATATTAGCCACAGCAAAATATTGGTTGATGTTGTTGGGAGCAAAGCTGATACTATACCACTATTACAGATCAGGATAACACAGAGCCTTATAAACTGTCCTCATACTGATCATGATAACCTGTCAAAAATTGCATAAAAATGTATAAAAAGAACTGTCTAAAATATCCATGTGAAAACCATCCAATCTCCTAACAGAAAATATTTTATTCCTTATTATGATTGAAATACTCAGGTAAATACTTGCAGATGAAGAGGAAATCTCTAATGATGCTATTTAACTGTCACATTTCATTAACTGAAACTTCTCCTTTCTGAAGGGTTTTATCCCATATAGCTAGCCTGAACAAAAGCTGTGATTTCTAATACAGTCTGACAAAATCATCATTTTTTATGAATGTTGAGAGATTACGAGGGATTTTTCCCTAAAAAGATAAGACACAAAGGAGCCAGAGGTTCATTATTGCAAATGCACGTGGCAACTTTCACTGCCTGCCATGGAAGAGTTCCTGTGGAAATGTAGTCACAGGTCATTGATGAGACTCAAACCTTTGAAGAAATATTTCTTCCAGCCAGAACAGTACTCAAAAATAGGAAGATTTCAGTCAATAAGAAACTCACTTATAAGGAAGAAAGCTGGAGTATAAATACACAGCAAGTATATACACAGAGGTTGGTATTTCACTCAACCACACAATTTTGTGACTTTGTGGCATTCTCTAGTGGATAATTTCTCTCCCTGTGATACCTTTCTCCAGTTTCTCTGCAAAACTCCTGCTCTTGACACCAGCAATTCTTATTTAAAAGGCTTATGGAGACTACCCAGGAAGGGCAGAGTTATACAGAGCAGGTTTATGTCCAGTCAAAAGCCAAATTCTCCCCAGTGCCAACCTGCACTGGCTGGGTCTGCTGGGGGCTGTGCAAATGGAACCTCTTGAAGGATCTGACTCGAAACCCTGGGACCCTGACATGCACTACAAAACCAAACATGAGCATGGCTGAGGCACTGGGCTGTCAGCCTGTTATCCTGGTAACCTCTGAGCAGCCACAAATCAATGATGGCCTCATTCAAAAAAGTCTGTGCCTCTGGGCAGAAAGTAACTCAAAAATAAGGCATGTACTAAAATACAGCTCATTTAGACAACTTTAAAATTCAGTTTAGCTCACAGATTCAATGCTGTTATCCACCTAAGTCTGCATCCCCATGCTGCTGCTTCCACTGAGGAGCTGGGACCCATCTCCTCAGCTCACCAGGATCTGCTGTAAGAGCTGGGACCCAGCAGCTGCATTCACACACAGCAGCACATTTTGCCTGCTGAAGATCCTCTAACCCAACTGGCCAGCTCATTCCAAATGGAAGCAAAGTGATTTTCAGGCTTTTAAACCAATGTGACTAACTATAAATAACAAGTAGGTCAAGACCAGGTTTTTTCTTGCACTTTCTCTTGCTCACAACAAATTATCCAATTCTGACCCCTGCAGGTCCCTCACCAGGGTGGTGCAGCCTGTCCTTTGGGGCTGAGTAGGTGAGGTGGCACAGCTCCCCAGGGGCAGCTCAAAGGAAAACACAAATATTATTTTCCACTCACCCTGGTCTGTCTCCTTGTACCCTTAGTCACAACCTTCAACAATCCTGTAATTGCTGTATGATTTTCCACAGATGAAAGTTTTTTTCTCTTATAGAGGAAAGATATCTAAGCTGTTTTTTTGCAGATCTAACAATACATACCTATTCCTTATTTTTAATGAATTAGCAGTGTTGAGCAGCTTTCTCCATAAAGCAGCAGATGCAGTCTCTCAGAAATACTTATTTACTTATACTACCTATTAGACAGTCAAAGAAATAAATTAAGACCTTCAATGCAGTCTTAATCCAAACTATTTCACTGATTGACTGAGTGCCTCACCATTTGGGAAAGGAGCTTTCACACATCCTATCCAGACCTCACTGATGGGATAATTTGTAATAGCACTGTAAAAGAAAAACAATAACCCCACAACAAAAAGGGGCAAATTTTCTGCAGGCAGAGGGAAATTCACTACTCCTTTAAATGGGAAGGGAAACCCAGCTGTAGGGCTGTGATTTCATCCTGTCATGTAGGAGCTCTGCATCTGATATATTGATTGGGGTAACTGGAGGGAGGAGGATCATGCCATGCCTACATCCCCCCAGTGCCATCGATAAATCCATGCCTGGCTGGAACTGTGGGTTATATTTTAGATTTAACAATACCTCTCATTAATTCACCTGTTACCTTTACATGGTTATACCAGCAGAAAATTGCAGCAAAACAGGCCAGAACTATTTATTACATGCCTCCCACTTGGTTTGATCCAGCTACTACTAAACAAACCAAGTTATGGTTCAGCTAACTTGGATCTGAGTCAAAAATACGTGGGCCATGCTGCCACCAGAAAAGAGGAGATTAACAGAACTGAAAGGAGGGACAATAGGGTTTGTGTGCCAAAAGCCTGAATCTTTTCCTGTGTTAATCCCATCAGAGACACCCATGACTGAAAACCTTGTCTTGCCTACTGTCCTTAAGGCTATCACAGCTACACGCTGCCCAGTGAAGATGTTAAGGAGATTAATCCACACTCTAATAATATTTATCTAAGTATTGCTAAAAATATCTCTCTTAGAAAAGCCTTTACATGACAAGGGAGAGATAAACTCACATATTGATACATCCCAAACTATCCAACCTCCACCCTTGCAGAAAACCCAGAATCAGACAAAAAAATGCACAATAAATAATAAAGCATGTTTTCAATTCTCTAGGAAATAAATCCATCAGGGACCACTACCACTATATGCTTTAACAGTGCACACTACACCAATAAGTAAAGAGCATTGGCTTTTAACAAAATATTTAAGCAGTTTTGAAAAATCTGATTCTTTCTTTGACACAAGTTGCTCTACCCTAGAAAACAAGTCTCAGTAAAATAAAATATTTCTAACACCTGTTAACGCCACACTTACTGTCCTACAGTTTTATGGCTTGGTTTCACCCCTCACTGAAATTCATGCTGTTGCAGATCTTAATATCTTTCTCCACACCTTCTGTCACAACTTGCAACACCTGTATCACAAATCTCGAGACTGAACAGGTTGTTCCACTGCATTTTTTTATTCCTTCAGTTCTGACACTTTCCTAACTCAGCTCTTCAAACTTATTAGAATATCCCTTTGCAGTTAAGCATTTTCTGCCTTTGATTAATTTGTGCAAGCCTTCAGTTCTCTTCCTGAACACAACTTCACATTTTCTTCCAAGAGGAAGCAAATCAAAATTCAATAAGGTAATTTCCTTCCTCCTCACCTGCCAAAATCATGTTGATATCTCAGTCCCTCCTCTCACCTGATCTCCTTACTCTTCCTTAGAGTTCTGCTGTCCCTGATTCCAGCTCCTTGCCATACAGGTTTATTACAGTTTTTCCTAGCTTAAAAACAACAGCCATCCTTGACTTCATTCTCTGAGCACTGAACAACTACACTGCCACTCATCCTCATCTTTCCTCCATGTCTTTCCTATCAAAATACCAGAAGTGGTGTTTGACCCTCTGTGAGTTGCAATCTCAGGAAGTAATTCCTAACTCCTCATCAGGGAGCCATGAAGCCTCCTCCTCTCAAACCAGGAGCTGCTTTACCCGGAGCCCAGAACAGGAAACCTTGGGATGTGCTGGGACTTCCGGAAACCTTGGGATGTGCTGGGACTTCCTGGGTTTCAGGTATGGAGTTTGGGCAGAGGCAGCCCAAGACATCAGCATTGTAGGCTCCTGTTACCCACCAGGCACATCTGGACCTGTAAGACACAGTGGCAGCCACAGAGGCTCAGCAGTTCTGAAGCAGCTCTTCAGATATCCAGCCTAGTGAGAATGTCAGGCTTTGAGAACAAACAGAACCCCTGACATCAAAACAAATCTATTCTTGCTCTCTGACTAACAATTCCTCATTTTTCTTTGTACCCTGCAGCCTAACTCTCTCATCATTTGCTGAGCTGTGTTTCACACATACAATGTCAAATTTGGGAGACATACATTCTTTGTGATCATATTTTAAGAGGTTAGGTGCATTTGCAGTGCCAATTTAATGTGAAGAGGAGCATTTTCTCACTGAAAACTTGATGTGTGTTGATATTTAAGGTTTTGGGCATTCATGATAGCATGCCTTGATTTCCCCTGCAGCTGTGCTCCAGGACAGCACCCTGAGCATCCCAGATAGACACAGATGCAGCAAGGTTCCCAGCAGCTGACTCCTTGCTGCATGCCCAGGACAGCAGCTGGTGCAACCTCTTGGGCCAGCTGGGAGATGAAGTGGAGGTGTGGTCCTGGACCCACCAGGGAACACAGCAAATAATCAAGTTTTTTTCTCATTTGTGCAATGTCAGTTGGTAATACCAATGCTCCTTGTCTGGGCTCTACTTCAATGCCATAGGAGATGTAAATAAAGTTATTTAACACGAGTGAGAATAAAAAAAAAAAAATAAATAAACCACAGCCATATACAATGCCACTATAATTGTTCATTTCCATTAGGTAAGATTGAAAATTGATCACTTACTCATCTCCAGGATACAAGCTCTAGCAGTGGGAGTAAAGCCAATGTTACTTGAGAGAGAGCCCTACAGCAAAACTTAGAGCAAATTGTTCCTGTGTTATGAGCTACAAACACCCATCTAGAGCTTAGATACCAGAAGCATTCCCAGCAGTCTTCTCTACTACCACATGTGCTATTTGCATGAAAAAATATTTTTATATGCTTGAAGGTTGGCACGTCATATTCCCATTAACACCACCAGGAATGCCTGCAATTCAATCTCCTGTTCAGTAGCCACCAGGAATCACTTTATTGCAGATGCCAAGAAGGCCAGGACACAACACATGGTTACTGTGGCTCCCCTGGTAGCTCTGGTCCTCTCCCAAACCCAACAGAAAGATGCATTTATTGCACTGGGTTTGGCCTACATTCCCCTCTGACCACACGCCACACAGGTGTGTTCTTAGCCAGGACACTGCTGCCCTTCAGGGTGCAGGAAGGCACTGAGCTCATCATTCCACAAATGCCAGCTGGCCCCTGTGCTGAGACTGGGAACATCCACTGGAATGCACACACACACAGTGGGCAGGCAGAAGAGGTACACAGGGAGCCAATTCAAAGAAGGGCAGAGAAGGGGAAAGAAATGGAAGAGAAGTTCTGTAAAGATCGATGTCTTTTGCCACAGAAATGACTATTTATGGCAATGAAACCTGAAATTTTAATTTGAAATGCTCAAAGCATGTAGCTCATTTTCAGAACAAAAAAAACCACTCAGAATAAGGATGTGGTATACTCAGGCACAAATTACTTTATCATCATCAACTAAACAATGGGATACAGGGATTTTAGCTTCCTGTAGTGGCTCAGATCAAGAGCATGGGTAAAACCTTGGCACAGAGAAGAACTGAGAGGATTCAAGTGGACATAATGAGAGAGCAGCTGCATTGTCCATTTAGAACAACACAGGCCATCAGGAGCCAAGAGCCTTTTTAGAGGGGTTTATACACAAAGCAAGGGAAGTTATTAGAAGGTGGAAAAAAGATGTACATGGATAGCAACTGGTATATGTTTGGCTCAGACACTTGGAACCACATGGATTTAAGAGAAATCCTATAAAGAGAGACAGGGAAAAGAAGAACACTTATTTTTTTGTTCTTTCACAGCACACAGCAGTGTTGAGAACTTTGCTCCTGTAATATATCAAACTTTTTTCCCCTACATATTGGTTTTTCCTTCATGATCTTACTTTCATTCTGATTATTCTGAGGAATAATTTATGTTTCAGATGCCAACTGTCAGTGCATACACACCACAGCAAGATGCAGAAGTACTTGATTCTCCTTTATGAGCCATTAACTTCTGCACTTTAAAGATTGTCTCTGCAAAAAAATAAAAAAAAGCAACTTCCTATTTAATTCCAAATGATAAGTATAGAAGAAAAAAAAATTCTCAAAGAAACAGACAACTTGAGGTTTTCTGACATAAGTCTTGCTGCATAACTTTCTTTTAAGGTTTAAATCATTTGAATATATCAAAACTATTATGTATATTCTTTAAAATTCCATTCACATCAGCTTGAGACTGCAACCATCACCTAATGTTCTAATACCATCAATTCTTTCATAATTCCATATGTGACATCTAAATATCAAATAGTTAGAACCAAGAAACAGAATTTTGCTGCTGTAATAATCCCTCAGACCTTCTTCAGAATGAAAGTATAAACACAAATCCTACCATCAACCTTCTGGTTGATGTTTTTACACAAATATTTTTAAAATTGCCCTTTCATTCCCTCCTCTCTGAGCAGTGTAAATTCTGCATCACTGTTCTAAGAGCCTCAACTTCCCCATGGTGCAGCTTCAGGTGGAAAAAGGGTTTGAGCATCCATGGAAACATCAGCCAAGAGCAGAAACACCATGCCTGTGTCTTAAATACCAGTCCCAGGTCAGTTCCACCACTTGATGGGATTATGTTTTAGCTAAATCCAACAGCAGCTATTGAATTGCACGTCCTGAGAACTGGAGCAAAGCAAAGGGGATTGGGTTGTTT
>WBNQ01070665.1:6304-20735 GCA_013401375.1 Spizella passerina | reverse complement strand
AAGGGAACAAGATTAAGTGTGTGCATATACAAACACTAAATCATATCTTTGCACAGGAACCTTGGAAAACTATTGTATGTGAAGGTATACATTGTCATGCACATTATACTATGAATGCCAAAAACCTTAAGAGTTCTAACAACTTGGGTTCTCTCCACTGTTAATAGCACATTATCAGAAACTTAAAATAGTACTTCTGTGTTGTTAAATTTCTCTTCTATCTGACTGATATTTTACCCATCAAAACAAAATTCAGGCTTTCCATCTTTTTGGATGGAAAGAACAGTAGGGGGAGCTCAAAGCTTTTTTTCTTTTCTTGTAAATCTCAGACTTATGACTAGTTTCTTAGAAAAAGCAGGTATTGATGACAAAAGTTTTCCCTCACAAATACAAGAGGTTTAAATATCCTATATAATTCAAAATACATCTATTACTCTCAGTATTCAAACTAAAATTTAACCACTGATTTTTCTGAAAATTTCCTAGTCTCTTCAAAGTCTCCGTTCTGTTAAACAGTCTTTATTTTGGTGTATAAAACATTATCTTCTTTTAATCAAAACAAAACCAAAATTTCAGAGGATTTTTATTTAGATTCTATGTAAGGCAATGCAAACCCACAATTCAAAATACAACCAGATTAGGAAGCAGTCCCATAGAAATACAGTACCCTGTCAGCCTGCCTCACAATTATACCCACACCAGGGTAATACATGTGTTTTATCCAAAGCAGTATTTAAACCATCTTAGAACTCTATCAAATTCTCTATATGTCCTAAACAGAATTTTCTAAGTGTTGAAAAGTCTCTCTTCTCTGTCTCTTAGGACAAATGAAACAAATGTTATCCTTTTCCCTACTAGTGAATTTCCGTAATTCCCTTAAATATTATTATTCACCAATCTTCCTTAAAAGTATAGAGCACTATCTAAATTCCATGTTAACTGCAGGGGAATAATAACAGCAATCTACTATTAGCTCTGCATCTCAGGCACGAGAGTTATTTCTATTTCTGCCCAAATTCAAGTTCACAAGTCATCCCATACTGATTGAAGAAACATACTATCTAGCTATCTGAGGTTATAGTTATAACTGAATTTATGTAACTGTAATTATAGTTATACAATTCAACCCACACTTTTACTTCAGTATGTAACTGAGTGCCTTGATTCCTGCTCAATACTTCCTAGAGTATTAAATGGAAGCCAATTATTTTGCTGTCTTCCAACTCAGTTTTCTCCATTACTTTAAATACTTCTGTGGAAATGCTACTTCTGTCAAGTATTTGTGATGGCTTTATATAAGACTTAATGAGGACCATTTTTTCTAAGTACCACAAGCTTTTCTACTAGATTTTCATATAGAGAAAGAAAGATACTTCCCTTATTACTGTACTTCCACTTAGAGGAAAACACTGATTACGTGTTGTCTTAAGATCCTTCTTTGCATTCACTTTAAAACCATAAATACTTGAAACAGTCTCATGATGGGCTTCTGCTATAATGTTTTTAAATTATATATATCAATAAAAATAATTTAATTGCTCATCTGAAAACACAATTGACTGGGTCATAATTTTTATCCTTATGTCACTTACCCCTCACACATTTGCTTATGATTTTTATTAAGAGATTTGTAGTAATGTGCAAAATATATTGATGCTCCTATTACTATAAGACATGAAGCTTATACAAAATACAGAATTTATTCCTAAAGCTTCTAAATTCTTGCATTTAATTTGTGTATAAATTGCATTTTGAAAAGATAATTTTATGAACTACTACTACTACATGCAAGTGGATCATTATTTTATGTTCATCTTCACTGGAAAAATAATTTTTCAGTTTACATACTAAAGTTTGGTACAAGATTGTGGGAAGTATTCAAGAATGCTTTGATTTCGGATTAGTCTTCCATTTTAAAAATATGGGCAATGAGATAGTTATCCGTGGTCCTTCTAGTGACGTACTTTGGATTGCAAGAAAATAACCTCCTCTGACGCACTCTTTGGATGACGGAAAGATTTATAAATAATACTTTTCCTTGAAATACCAAAAGAACTGCCCCTGTCTGGGTGATGTGTAACTCTTGCCTCCCTGTCCTGTGACATAGTGAGAACTAAGATGGGAATGAGGGCGTATCAGCTTATGTTTTCTAATGGTTAGACTATTCTGAAATTCTGGTTTTTTCCTTACCAACTAGAGGAGTTACACAATTACAATGTGAATGTTAAATATCTTAAAGGAGGCTCATGGTCTGACACTACTGTGTATGATAATGCAAAACAATTCCATTGTTTTTCAATGGTGCAATTCCATTGAAAATGATGGAGTTACTATGCTAGGAAACTTATATGAAATCAGATTAGGAAGCATATATCCAAGAATAGACTGTAGGGTAAGAGTCAAAGCTAGAATAGAATGTTTGAGGTATTAGATAAATAATCCAAACATACAATACCATTAACCTAGCAGAGCATGAGAAGTCCTACTGCTGGCAAGTGAACTAGACATTATACAAAGTCTCTCTAGGTTAATAAATAGGTGTGATTATATTTATGAATAACTTTGGACTTGCACAAAAATAAAAAACCCATAAAGAATGAAAGGTGCCTTGTTAAAAATTCAATTACATGAAAGAAAAATGTGCTTGAATGTGACGAACATAATAAATGCACATGAAAGGTATTTTGACAGAAACAATAGTATTTCTGTGATGCCAAAATATGAATTTATAATTTATGTCATGAGGGTGGAAGACTAGTATCCTCCATCCTGGGCTGAACACTTCATCACTGGCCTTGCTGAAACTTTTGGGAGGAGATTTTAACCTCTATAACTGTCAAATAATAAAAATACAAATAAGCCTGGATCCATAATTGGCATCCATTTCATGGTGAAAGCAATACAATAAGACAAAAGTAATCAGAGAAACAGCTGGTGCCAATACTGAAGACTTAAGTATTCATTTTCGGTGACTGGCCATATTACAGTAGTATCAGCTCATACTCCACCAATTTATTAATGTAATTTGTGTCATGTCAAGCGCGATGAGATTTTTTGCTTTGTTTTGGGTTTTTGGTTTTTTTCAAGGTTGAAATTTATGATCCTGTTCCACCAGACTTGTGCAGAACAATACAGGAACAACTGGCTCATGCAAGTGATCCAGCAGCTAATTCCCACAGAAGTGGTGGTCTGGATCACACTGTGCCTACTAGACGTTTTCCATGAGCAGGATTGAAGGGTCAACCGAAACTTTGTGAAAGACAATGTAAATCCTTAAACAGCAAACTCTGGGAAAATACCCAGTCAAGCAACCAAGCAAGGAACCAACCAACAAACCCTAACGACCAAGAAAATTCCCACCCAACACAATACACCAGGATCAGTTCCGCACGCAGTGAAGGAGCCAAATCATGCGGCTGGCAGCCTGTCCTGCTGGAGCGGGTGAGGAGCACTGCCGACAGGATGCTGGCTCCTGGTGTGGGTGCCTGCAGGTCGCTGCTCTGCACAACACCCCTCTTCTGCTGCCTGCCGGGGCAAAAAAAAAGAGATGAGTCTGAAGAACAAAAGTATTTCAAAAGATACTTGGGCTTTTTCAGATAGGTCATCCATAAGAACCTCAACATACAAACAGGTAGAAGGAATGAAGTTTCTAAAATTCCACATAAATCAGGTGAAAAAACAGGGGGTTAACTCTTCCCTAGTCATTAGTGTATACCTTAGCACCTTGGCAGGCACCTTTTGCTTTGAAATAAGTAACACTGAGAAACATTCAGAAGATAATTTGTCAAAATTGCACACACTGGAACAAATGGATATCTGTTGAAGGAAATTGCAAAAACTGGATGTTATTAATTTAACAGCAGAGAACAGCTGATACATTTTATTTTGGTTTTTTTCCTCTTTATAAAAACAACCAACCAAAAACCAACCAACCAACCAAAAAAAAACCCAAAAAAACTCAACTCAAAACCCCCCAGAAACCCAACCAAATAGAGGAAAAAAACCCCACCAACAAAAGGAGAGCCCCAACCCAAACAAAACCAGCAAACAAAAAGCTGATTAGGAAGGCATACTGGAAGGATAATTTGCTCGACTCAGACACACTGACAGCCTCTAAGTTTATTGGAAACATTCACAAACAAGACTGGGATGTACTTCTGCATAGCACTGTACAAATGTCTTCTTAATGCACAATGGCAACCAAAAAGCACTCACAAGATATCACATTGGTTAAGATGGGAGGCTTACTTATTATGAAAATCCTATTATGTTGATATTCACAACCTTTTGTTTTGCTGTCATGTGAGTACCAAGTTCAGATACCATTTGGAACCTGTCAAAACATCACAGAAAACCTTTCTTAGGCAGAAAAGACAGAGGAAAGTGACAATAAATATCTTTAGGCATATGGAAGGAAGAAATTGAAAACTGGGATAGATTAGTGCAAAGAATGTTATGGACATGGTTAAACATAGTGGTAGTTTCCAAATCTTTACTGTCTTATGAGTAAGAATACCTAAGATGCAAGGTGTTTTATACCATGTTTTCTCCCTCTGTCAGTCTCACTTAATTTCCTGTGGCAGTAAGCAACATCAAAACGTCTCACAGGCAATGGGTTGCTATGACATGCACTGGAGACTAGTTGGATAGAGGAATATGAGATTAGTGCTATAGGGAGGCTTATCAGGAAGTATCTGTCCAGGATTAGGTAACAGTATGGATATCTGTGGTATCTATGGATAATAATTATGTGCATAGGCAATAAAGATTTCTGTCATTTACTGATAGTTGTTATTAGGATAAAATATTTATAAAGGATGTTTCACATTTCAAAACAAAAGCCAACCATTATGGAATTGAGGTCTGGAAAGAAATTTCCTCATAGGTTTTATTATCATGTAATTATCCATAATGGCATTCTTCTGACTTCCACTAAGTCATGAAGCAAATGAGTAAAACAGTGTATAATGGCTATCTGCTGATGCCATATTCAGGACTAGATGGCTCATCCATTAAAAATCTGAAGTTATTTATTCTGTAAATATTTGAAATTCAGTTATGTCAATAGAAGTGGTACATGCAGATTACAGTTTTGGTCTGTAGGGTGTCTTGTCTCATTAAAAATGCAAAATTAAATTACAGTTCTGCATTTGAGGTATACACTGTGTTCATGCCTTTTATACTGAGCATATAAAACAGTTAAGAAAGTTTAGTCCAGCTTCTTCTACTGCAGACTATTACAGTTTTTATTAGAACAGTGTGCCCTCACTTTTGGAGAGGATACTGATTCAGTTTACCTAAAGGTTGGAAACTCATTGACCTGTTCTGAACCTTTATTCAAGATGTGATTCCTGGAGATGATTGCTGTGGATTTGGGCACAATGTACAAAACATCCAGCAAGTATTTCTTGTGAGCTTTACCACACTCACCGTCACTCTTTTGGACTCTGGCCTTTCTAAGAAAACCCTAGTATTTATCTCAAAAACTCTAATAATTATTTTCTTGAAGTAACCTCCCCCTCTTTTTTGTTACTTGTTGTCTCTGTAATTCAGTGTTGGCACTTTAGAAATCTTAATTTCATGTAATAATAATACATCTGGGACCAGTACACAATACAGGTGAATACATAGATACAATTCTATACATACAGGTTTTAAAAGAGAGAATATGCTTTGAGTGAAATCTAATCTATTCTTAGTAGCTGAAACTACCCAATTTTGACTTAAAGTCATTGTCTGGAATTAAAAAAAAAAGATTCCAAGTTGTATCAATCATTTTATACACTATATATACCAATACAATATATATCTACATGAAAATGATGCATTTTTTAAATAAGTAATTTTTTTCATGCTCTAAAAAATTGATTGAATGTGTTATTTTTCTTGACTGTTTTATTGTCTTTATTTTTAATTCCATCATCATCTTACTCTTTATAGCAGACTTTACTTAAATAATTTTGTCGGTATACATATGGAAGGTTTTAGGAAAGAGCATATGCTTTCCAAAACAGATGTCAGCAGGTGCTGGTAAGGTATCAGACATGGAGCTAGAAGATAGAGAATGGTTTGCCTTTCTACCCGTTACCTAGGCTAGTACCAGATTTACAGCCGATTTGGCAGCATTCCTAGATACAAGTAGCTTAAAATGGAGGTGGCCAAAGGAAGTGCAGGTGTGGGAATTCTGTGAGGCGTTTATGAATTCACAAAAACTAGAAGGTGCATCAGTGCGTTCTGCTCGATTGTATGCCATCACCCTGAGGGCTACCGAAAGCCACATGGGGACAGCTTTCCAGGGACTGGGCCTGCGGCAGGGGCTGGGAATAGAACTCACCGCACACACTGGTGGCGTTCCGTGGGGTGTCCCAGGCGTCCGTGTCGAACGCACGGCTTTGCCTTCCCAGCAAGGAGTCAGGGCACTAAACCTTCCGGGTGCCTGACGGTGTGCGTGTATCCTGCTCTGCCTTCCCATTCCGGCCAAAGGTGGAAAAGGAATTTTCGGCTCCTTACTTCTTCCTTCCTTTCAGCCGGCCACATTTTCCGCCAGTCCCTGCCAACCCAACTCATCTCTCCTAGGATGGGAACCGAATAAAAATGTATGCCCACGACTAAAAACAAAGGAAGCGAAAGCAAACAAGGCGTTAGGGAAGGCGCTGCCCGACAGAACAAACCGGAGCAGACACAGCTCCTCGCAGCCATTTGGAGTGAGAATCCATTCAGTCTCTTCCCACCCCTCCTGCCCTCCTCCGCGGCCGCCGCGGGGGGGGCGGCGCGGCCCTGGGGGGCGGCACAGCCGGGCGGGGGCTCGGTTGCCCCGGCCGCTCGCCCCCACCGCGCCGCGGGGCGGAGAGAGAGCGGGAGCGGCGGCGGGAGACGGGCCGCCATATTACTGCCGCACCACGCCCGCGGCGCCCAACCATTTAAAAGCCGGTCGAGCTCGACCCCTGCTAGTGCACTCGTTTCCCTTTTTCGCTGCTCCGTCGGCAACGGCGGGCAGGGCCGAACCGAACGGAGCCGAACAGCGGCAGCTCTCTGATAGCGAGCTCCACTTTCCCTCGCCACCACCCCCGCCTCCTTCCTGGAAGGGCGAGCGGCCGAGGCGGCGGGAACGAGGAGCGGCCGCGGGGACGCTCTTCCTGCCGGGCAGCGGCGGTCTCGCCCACCCCGCAGGAGCCGGGCTCCCGCTCTGGGGGCGGAGAGCGGCGGGGAGATGTGTGCGTGTGCGAGGCGGGGGAGGGATTAGTGGGCATTAGCGCTTCCACGGGGGTGGGGTGGTCGCGTCGGGGGTGTCGGCGGCCGCCAGGGACACTCGGGGACCGCGTAGGCTGCGGGCGGCGGTGAGGGAAGGGAAGCAGCGGGACGAGGGGCGGTTCGACTGGGTAGCGCTGCTGCTGCTGCCGCGGTGGATGTTTCCATGTTGTTCGGTGCATGATTTAGAGGAGAGAGGAGGAGTTGGCAGCGGCGGGTGTCAGCGGCAGGGAGCGGGGATCCGCGCCGCCAGCGGCCCTGCCTTTCTTCTTGCCCCTCTGTGGCATCGAGGCTGCTCTGCCTGCGTGCCTGCCCTGCGGCGGCCCCCAGCCCTCGGAGAGCGCCTGTGCCCCCCGGGGCCGGAGCGGCGGCGGGGTGCGTGTGTGCGTGCGGGTTTAGGGGGGGTGGGGGCTGTGTCTGAACCAGTTAGGAAGAATGACTCTGGAGTCCATCATGGCGTGCTGCCTGAGCGAGGAAGCCAAGGAAGCCCGGCGGATCAACGACGAGATCGAGCGGCAGCTGCGTCGGGACAAGCGGGACGCCCGCCGTGAGCTAAAGCTGCTGCTGCTGGGTGAGTGCGGCGCTTCCTCCTCCCGCCCTGGGCCTCTCTCCTCGGGCCGCTTGCCTCGGGCCGCCGCCGGCGCGCACGCCCCAGGTGCCCCCGGGCTCCAGCCCGGGCATCGCCGCCGGCGCGGTCCGTGCCGGGCGCAGGTACCCGGCGGCGGGGACGGGGCAGCAGCGGCAATGCCTGCGGTGCCTCTGGGCGCTCGTCGCCCCCGCCGCGGGGAGCCGCAGGCCGAGCCCCCGCCGCGGGTAATGGGGCGTGTGTGCCCGCCCGCGGGCATCGTCGGCGGGTGGGTTCGGTGTGGAACGGGAAGAGGCCTTCCAAAATGGAGAGGGAACGGATGGCGGGTGAGAGAGGGAGCTGCGGGACGAGGGGCAAATGTCGATGTGTGTGGGAGAGCGATGGTAGCGAAGCGGATTAAGGAAGGGATTCGCAAGGGGAGTCGCTGTGCAGGTCGATGGTGGCGGGTGTGATATCTGCATTGTTTCGTGGGCTTCGGGAAGGTTGTTAGCTTACCGGCTAAATTTTTTATTGTGATTTTTATTTCTTGAAGTAAAGTTGGATAAGGGGCTTGTGCTCAGCTTGCATACCGGTTTCTATAAAGAAAAGGGAGCCGCAAAGGCCCAGATGCACATGGCAAGCTGAGGGGTAACCTGAAGTGTGCTGGATGATTACAGGATCTTTAATACCGTTGGCATCCACCCATTTTATGGTGGAAATAAAATCAGCTGTATAGTTTCTCCTTAATTAAAATAGAGGTTGCTATTTTAGACCTGCAAGTGTGTGGAGGTGGCATTTATCTAATAGAAATTTGGCTTATCTTAAAATAAGGTTTTTGCATTAGAATATGCCTGCCTGTGTCCAGTGTGATGCGCTGTGTCGCGTAGCTCTCTGGTAATAGTTTCTGCCTGGACTCATAGGCCTTTATGTGTTTTAGCACTACTGTCTGGTGTGTGGATGAGTGAGTGTGTTCCAAATGGATGTGGGTTGTTTATGGGGAAGATGTTTTTCTTGGGCCGGGTATATGGAAGTAGTGGTTGATACTGGGGAAGTAAACTGCCTATTCAATGAGGTAAGGCAAGTTGGAAGGAAAAGTTTTAATACGTTTTAGTGCTTCTATATGAATATTCTGTTTCCTGAAGGTTATCTTCTGGATGTAGAGAAGGTTGGGATCTCTGACTGATCTGGGAGAGAAGTAGTGGACATGGATGCAGCACTCACAGTAATAATGTTCTGTTGGATTTTGGCCTGATTTTGGTTTATGGCAGCACATGGTGTGATTTCCAAGATTCACAAAGAAGATTAAATAGGTTGCCCTTGCTTAATATTATGGATGTCTAAGTATGATTAATGATAGACACTTGGTTCAGGATAGGCAGCTTATACATTTGACCTATTACTCAGGTCCAGATTTTTTCTGTATGTTCTTGATTTCTCTTACAGTAGTGCTAGAAGCTTCTCCCAGATTTTGAGAAATGTATGAAATCCATTGAATGAGACTGAATGTACTACCTAGAATATATTCCACTGAATGTATTACCTAGAGAAGAAATTCAGAGATTCACTTCTGCAGTTAGGAACACAGAACTTGAGCTGCTTTGCAAGGTCTTCCCACCACTAACAGGAAGTATTGGCATAGATGGTGGTAGACTGGAGTCCAGTTAACAGCATCACTTTGGACCAGGTGATGTGTGGTGATTTGCAGAAAAATGGGGGAGAAGCCACCCCATAGAAGGAACTGGGAAAAACTCTGTGGAGTTCCTGTATAAAAGACTTCATCAGTGCCAGCTAAGAGTTCCAGCAGGCTTGTGAAAGTAGAGGCATGATATAGAGAGATCTGGAGGGATGAACTTCTGGGTGCATGTACTTAACAGCACATCCATATACCTAGGTAATAAAACCAGTACAGAAATTGTTACTGTGCACGCATTTTTTGTCTTTTGTTTTGTCAGCTTCTGTCATATGTTTGACTGAAAGAAGGGGTATGTGCACATTTGGATCAACACTTAATGATCTTGTCTTGTGAAATGCTGTGTGTAGTGAACGACTCTTGGTGTCTTGGTATTTTGTAGACTCCAGTTTCAATTTCTGAAAGTAATTTAGGGAAACTTCTTTCATTAGTAGATTTATCTTAAGTACCTTAGAGCAGTTTTTTTTTAGTCGCTTTCATTGCTTCTCGGCATAAGCAAATGCTCAGTTACTAAGTTTGTTGTTTGTTTAGGTCATTCACTTGGTTATGAGACAGATAAAACAGTTTCCAATTGAAAATATATTCATTAAAAATGGTGAGGCTGGTAGCAGGAAAACCATCTGAACATGTTTAAAGTTACCTGATTTTTTAAATACCGAATAGATGTTTACTGTGCCATATCATCTTTTCCCCCCTCATTATTAGCAAGAAAATCACTAGTACAGCTTAACTCAAACATGTTCACTTATGCTTACATAAAATTTTCTTCCTTTTTTTTTTTTTTTTCCTGGAAGTGCCAATTTCTCAGTCCCACTCTCTCAACGGATCTGAAAAACATAAGTGTGTTAAGGTTTTTAAATATGGGACTAAGGAATAAGTCTTTTGACTTTTAAAGAGAATATTTGACTTTGAAAGAGAATATTAGTGCAGTTTAAGCTGAACCTTGTTAAGTGGCTATGCGTGTTCTTCAGGCTAGTTGCAAGTGCAAAGTGAAAGGTATTATCAACCTCTAAAGGCACAAACAAGTGTGTCTGTGCTAGGTTGTTTTATTATTACACTTGCTTTAAAATTAGATGTACACACATAAAAATGCACATAGGTAGCAAACAAAGAAAAAATTAATATTTTTGTTTCAGAGGAAAAGGATTTTTTCACTCCTTAACTTGTGAAAGACACAGTGCCTTCTTGGAAACTTAGGTTTCTCCAAATTGTTACTGTGTCACGCACACACACAAACACACACCCACTGCTTAATGTGCTCATGATATCTTTTTACTTTTCATGAAATGAAACAGCTCAAAGTCGGAAGTAATTTGTGTAAAATCACTGTGTGCTAAGATTAGTTTTAGGTTTTAGTTTAAAAATAAACACTCTTTGATTAAACATTTAAATACCAATTTTACATACCTTTTTTGTACGTCATTATTTGATTTTTTTAATGTATTGGAATAGGACAAAGTATTTTTTACAATTGTAATTGTGGAAAGCCAGAATCCATAAATATGCAGTGAAGCATATTACATAGTAGTTTCAGCTAGCACAATTTGCCTGTAGTTTTTTGAGACACTTTGGAACAAATTCACTCTTCCACTGAATTTGGTTTTAATCTGTATTTTAACTCTTCTGGATGTCATTATTGATGAACACTTTGTAAAATGCCATGATTGTTCTCCAGAGCTTACAGTTGTTAATATCCATCTGTTGTTTGCTGTTATCTGTAAAAAACACATTGTTTTTATTATTAGGGGAGAAAATGAAGAGGTGTTCTAATGTTTTATATTTGCCTGTGCCAGTGTGTTCTGCATGCTTTTATTTTAAGCAATTATGTATGTATTTATATTAAAGTAGTAAGAGCTATATACTTATGGATATATTTTTTGGTCATACTTCCATATATAATTTTTTCCTGCCATCCATGTAAGTTTTGCAGGGACTCAGAAAGCAGCATTTGAGCCTACATGACAGGTTGTAGCCATAAACCATCAGTCCTAGATGTAGTCTGCCTGTAGACTGTATACATTAATATTGTACACTATTTTCTCACTGAGAAATGCCTTGAGTATCTAAGAAAATAATGTAGGTGTTGTGCTAGCTATGCCTGTGTGTCTGTAAACCCTGGCCAGATAAGCTACTGGAGATGTGTGTGACAATGCTGTTTTTTGCAGCATATTGGTTGGTATTGTGTCACGTGCAAAGCATGTTTTTATAAGAGTTAGGTACTTCTTATATTGAAGATAGCGAATGTGTCAGTTAAGAAACTTGGCTTGATGCAAGTGTCCTTCTATTCTCTGTGCTGTAGCACGGAAACTAAATGGGCTATAAGCCATTTAAATGGGCATCAACAGCAGTCAATCTTATGCTTAAAGATGGTTCTGAACATAAGGTGACTATTGTATTATTTCTTAAAACTGTGTCAGCCGAATTAAACATTGAACATGCAGAACGTGGTGTGTTCACAGAGGCAGACTTTGTGTAGATACATTTAAGAGGAAATGGATCAGTTAAGCCAACAATGGCACACTCGTGTTCCTATAACTTCTTCAGCTGGAGAAACAAGCTTCCTTATTTTTCTTGTAACTTGTATTTTTATCAGTCTGCCCTGCTCACACTGTACTCTTTCAAATAATTTTAGGAAATTGACACATATTTACATATTTACTACTGAAAAATGAACAAATAATAAACTTACCTCTTCATACATATTGTAACTAGATAGGTAAATATCTCTTGTTTAGCAGATGCTTTTTCAAAGGAAATACAATTTCATTGTAGATGTTTAACACCTTGATGTATTCTCATATACACACACATGTCCATATATAAGAACATTTTTTTGTGGGGTAGGAAAACAGAAATCACCATTTGGATATCAGTGTGATAATGTGAAGAACATATATGTAGAAAATATTTAAGAACATTTATTTTTGGTGTGCCACAAAAGGATACCTTGTGTGCAGCCATTAAAGAGGGTTTGTTGCTCTTTTGTTTTTACTACTCAGTAAGTGATCTACACCCACCAAAGTTAATAGGAACTAGTGGAGGGTCTGAAGAGTTAAAGAATTTATATTTATTTATATTTATTTATATTTATTATATTTATTTTTATTTATTTTTATTTATTTATAGAGTCAAGTGGCCCCTAATTTGTATGTTACACTGGCAAACAGTGCTGAATAAATGTAGAATGAAAAAATACATGCTGAGCAGAGAAATCATTGGAGAATGGGCATTTGAGTGTGTGCTGCAAAATGAAGAAATAATAATTCTCCTCATTTAGTTGCTTCAGATTAATTTTGTTGTTGTACGGTAGCAGCAGTTTTATAGGAGAAAGCACTACCTTGCAATCTCTGAAAAATGCATCACAGAGACATGTGAAACAAAGTAAGATAGATGTCCGATTAATGGTGATCAGCTTTGTTGCAGGAATTGAATGCCGTCAGCACAATATCTTTTTCTATGAACTTCCTTAAGCTGAATGGTAGAAGACTGAAGAAAATCTGTTCTTGTACACAAATGCTGCGTATGAACAGCTGTTACTGATGAAATTATGGAAGTTTTTCAGTATTCACCTTTTATTTACTGTAATTATCAAACCTGGCAAGAACAAAGAGCAGGAAAGCAGGAGAAAACAAAGGAAGAATTAGTATATAGGAAACACTAGGAAGCCATACCCTTGGTGTTGGCCAAAAAGAAGGAAGCATGCTACAGGTTTTAAATATTAACAACTCTGTGCAAAGAAGTTAGATGTGTTAAAACTGGGTAAGAGAAGTCCAAGAGATACCAATGTTTTAGAATTTAAAAGTTTTGAAAGTCTCCTGTTCCTGGAGAGTTCCAGGAACAGCACAAATGTTTTTTCAGGCTAAGCTGAAGTTTAAATCTTAAGTCTTCTGTAAGCCCATTATTCCCTCAAAAAGTAGTGCTGATACTGAGGTTAAACTGAAATATGATTTTCTACAGATTTTTGTCCTTTGTAAGTTTTCAAAGGACAAATGGCAGGGAAGAATTAAACTGCCTAATTTGTACACTCTACTTACTGTTTATCAGTAGTGCAGAGTTTATCCCAGAACCCTGATAGAGATGCAATTGCCAACAGAAAGGTACTGTTGTCCATTTCATTCTGCACTTGAGAAGGTGGTGTGGCTGTTCCAGGAACAGAAATAAACCCTAACAAGCAAGACTCCTCCTTTGTCAATAGGTTAAGGCAGAATCATCTGACAAACTACTGTAATGAACTGCATGATTTACGTGTGCCCCACTGTATTGATTCAGCTCATCTTTCTGTGGAAAGCAGGTGATGTGCAATACGTGTGTTGCTTGAATAGGCAACAGAACATTCGAAAGTTGATGGAAGTGGAAGCAACTAGTGATTCAGTAAATTGAAAAGATAAAGGCTATATCACTATTGCCTCAGCACAGCTGAGCTGTGTATTGACAGCTTCATCTGGGAGCTTTGCTATTTGTAATTTAGATTGATCTGTGTGTGGAAGAAGCATCTGATAGGAGTGAATGAGACTAGCTAGTTTTGACTAGTGTCAGAGTCTGAGTTGGTTTGCCTTAGAGTACATGGATGAGATTTCTACCATAGGTCCTGTTCCCACTGATACCTGTATCTTTTGTTTTGTATCTAGGAGAATGCCATTGTGGTCCTTATTGAAGTACTTTGGTACTCTGTCCCAGCTGTCAAAAGTCTGTTGAAGGAGGATTTGTTTTTCCCAAAGGAAATTGTGGAAAGGGCAGTTAAAATTTGATATGTGTTATATTTCTCCCTTCTACCCCCAATTTTGTCTTCTCCAAAGAGCTGAGTGCAGTTAGATCCTTAAGTCTTTTGAAGTTAACCGAAAAATACAGCTCAGATCTTAAGTATCACCAAATATGGTTCTGAATAGTGTTTGCCCAGATAATGTTAGCCACCTTTAAGTTAATTCAAG
>WBNQ01070664.1:0-14811 GCA_013401375.1 Spizella passerina | reverse complement strand
GGTTCAGGAAGCATTTAAGGGTATATACTCTTGTTATTTCGAACCAGTCTGTTTTAATGGTTTGTCAAGGCTGAAAAGAAGTAGGCTTGTTTTTTGTCACTAATATGTAGATCTAAGTGGGCATAAGCAAGAAAAGAGAAAAAATATCCTACAGTAAAAGGTAAGTAAAGTAAAAATATCCTGCAGTAAAAGATAAGTAAAATCTCTCTTCCACCGTGACCTTTCCTTTACCCTTTTCCAAGATCTTTAAATGAAACTATAATACTTCTTGTATTCTTTGCAGTAGTCTGATGCTGAGCAGGATATTTGTCAGACAATCAGATTTGTAAGCTCCGTGCCTGTGTGTGCAGTTCAGAAGACTTTTATAGTGGATACAGACTGTGAAGACATGACAGTTTGGGTGGAATCACACCTGTGCTGGATGAAACAGGAGTATGTCCTATCTTCTGTTGAATGGAACTTCTATTTTGCACCTTAATTTCCTTGTTTGAAATTTAGTTGAAACTACATTTAACCAGTACGTTCTAGTTTTAAACTAAATGTTCTGCATATATAAAATATATTGTGATCTAAATTAATAACTAGTATTTTGCTCTACTTGACTTAATATATGCTATTCATGATTATTACATCACTATTTTACAAACATTTGATCTTGATTTTGTGGATAATGCCACCATTTTCTCCCACACTCTAGAAAGTACTTGGAAATCTCATCCTCATGAAGTATAATCCGAACTGAATTTACCAGTTGTGTTTTGAGGCAAAAGGCCCCCTACTTTTAGTTGGATTTGCAGACCGCAATTTCAAATGATCTCATCTGAGTTATTCTCGTATATGATTCCACATGAGTATAACAATAACTCACCAAATAGGAAGTCAGAATACATTTTTTCACACATAAGCCTCCCTGTGAGCTTTAATTTCAACTGAGGGGAGAATGAATGCATTTGATGCTTCACAGAAATTACTTGGAAAATTACAAGAGTTTTAAAAATCAACCAGAATCTAAATAATTTAACTATCAGTTTAATCATACAACACACTTAGTATGTAAAAAGTGAAACAATTTTCACATAATTCCCAGAATTTCACAGAATTTTGACAAAATATGGCAAAATTCTGTGCTACACTGAAGAATATGCAGGAAACATTCAAATATTTGATGACTAGTCATAGAATGAAAACAGAAAACAAATGTGAAGAACACAGGCAAATAGATTTGTAAAATCAAGTCTGTTTCTTTCCAAAGGAAAGAGTGGTTCTCTCCAACAAAGCCATGCACTATGATAGGAGATTTCATTAACTATTACAATGTCCATGACTATGAAGAAGATTTCAGGTTCTTCCTGACAGGAATTAACGGATACACATAGTTTCATGTGCAAAACAACAAAATTGTGGGATGGGGTGCTTCTTTTGTTATGTTTGTGTAGAAAATAACAGCAGATTATATAACAGAATAGGTTCAATAGCACATTCAAATGGATAATACAGATTATATAATTCCTGTAACAAAATCATATGTATTAACTGGAAATCTTCATATGATCTTTCCTCTCACTATATAGAATTATATAAAGTGCTGAGTTGGAAGGGACCCATCAGGATTATAGAGTCAGCTCCTTGCTCTGCACAGGACAGCCCTACGAAACATTCTGTGTGCCTTGAGAGCATTGTCTGAATGCTTTCTTCAGCTCTGTCAGGTTTGGTGCAATGACCACTTCCCCGAAGATCCTGTTCTGGTGCCCAGTCACCCTGTTGAAGAAAAACAATTTCCTAGCATCTGACCTAAACCTTCTCTGACTCAGTTTCATGCTGTTTCCATGAGTGATCTAAATGGTCACAAGACTGAAGAGATTGGTACCTGCCCCTCTGCCTCCCTTGTGAGAATGTTGAAGACTGCAATGTAGTAAAAAAAAATAATGTGGTTTATTGGCTACTTATCACCCATCTGGGTTTTTCTCACCTTTGCCAATGGGAAGTCCTGGATAATATCTGATTTTCTTATTAACTGATAAAATAATAGGATCAGTTAGGTTAGAAAAGACCTTTAGGATTATCGTACTCTACTGTTGATCTGTCTCTGTCAAATGCCCCACCAAAGCATATCCCTAAGCACCATATCTACTTGGCTTTTAGATACCTCCAGGAATCATGACTCATCCACTTTCCTTGACAGCTCATTCCAGAACTTCGAAAACCTTTTTGTGAAGAAATATTACCTTATATGCAATGTACAACTCCCCTAGCTCAACTTGACGCCCTTTCCCCTTGTGTTGTTATGTGTAAGCTGGGTGGGTGCACCAACCAATCTCCACCTGGCTACACCCTCCTTTCATGTAGCTGGTGAGAGTGGTAAGGTCATCCCTGAGCCTCTTATTTCCCAGGCTGAACACCCCAAGCTCCCTCAGCCTCTTTTCATTAGTCTTATGCTTCAGACCCTTCCCAGCTCTGTTGCCCTTTTCTGCACACGCTCCAAGGCCCTCAACGTCCTTCTTGTACTGAGGGGTCCAGAACTAAACAAGGGATTCAAGGTGCGATCTCCACAGTGATGAGTACAAGGGGACAATCACCCCCCTGGTCCTGCTGACCACATTATTGCTGAGGATGCCATTGGCCTTCCTAGGCACACTCATGGCTCATGTTCCGGTGCTCTCCACCAGCACTCCAAGGTCCTTTCCTGCTGGGCAGATTTCCAGACACTTTCCCCCAAGCCTGTAGGGCTGCGTGGGGTTGCTCTGACCAGAGGATAAATTTGGCACTTTTCCTTGTTGAACATCACAGAATTGACCTCAGTGGATCAATCTAGATTGTTCAGGTCCCTATCCACAGCCTACATCACATCAGTGACTCCTGCCCAACTTGGTGTCCTACACAGATGGACTGAGAGCGCACTGGATTCTCTTGTTCAGATCAATAATAGTTATTAAATAGAGATGACAACAGACATTCTAGAAAAAAACTTATGGATGGCCTCACAAACTTGCATGTCATGGTACTTATAATTATGTCATGCTACTTCTTAGAGTTATTACAAGAAATAGTACACTCCAACCTTCCAGAAAATTTGTGTTTAAATGGTTGAGGTGCAAAAGAAGTATTTTAACGCTATAGATGATCAGTTGGTGCATTACAGAAATTCACAGCTCTTGATGACTTCTTGTACACTTTATTAAGGCAGAAATGAGAGACGCATGATGAAAAAATCCAAGAGAGCATGGATTGAGAGAAAGTATTTTCATATTTTTCCAATGATTTCAGAGTTAGAATAAAAGGACAGGGGGAAGAAAGCTCACTTCGATGCTTCTTGAAAAATTCATTGGAAACTCCTGTTGCTTCTGACTGTTTCACAGATATAGAACAGCATGCTAAACACAGGAGACCTCTCCTGAATTTTATTATCCTTGAGTTCAGCAATGACAACGGAGTCTTCTTTTGTGTGTGTGTGTGTATTAGAGCAATGAAAAGTAAAAGGCTGTGTGCGGGTTTTTGGGGTCCTGGCTGCTGCTGGGAGCCCCAGTCTGGGTGGGCGCGGGCGGACCCCTCCTCAGCGCGTCCCTGCCACCAATTCACACACAGTCCCAGAGGGTGAAATGTCAGCACGGCCAGGTAAGGGAGGGCTCGGAGACTCCAGTGTAGTTCCAACAGGCTTTATTTTCGGGAAGTCCGAGGGTGCAGGCCGGGGAGGAAAGCGGGGTACGGCTCTGCTGAAGGGTACCGGAGCTGGGGTGCCGAGCCCCGAAGCCGGGCGGGAACGGGGTTTTTTAGGGGCCAGGGGTAGGCGGGCTCGGGGTACGCTTCGGATCACTAGGAAGGGGGTACAGAGGTGGGCTTTGAGTGGAGTGACAAGGGTACACCCATCAGGAAACGGGGAGAGGGTGTTCTTGGGGAAGAGACCCAATGGAAAGGTGGGGAACAGGGAACTTTCTGGAACAATGGGTGTGAGTTACATATGATTGATTGCTTCGTCCCAGGGTGTCCCAATCCAATGACTTATGGCTTTTGTCAGAAATCTTCACTACAGATTCTTACTGTCTTTTGCTGTATTTCTGTTACTTCTGACCTTTAAAGATCTGAATTCAGCTAAATAATACTTCAGGTAGCTAGTATGTAAATGGTAGAAAGATCAATATTACTCTCTAGTGTGCAAATCATCCCCCCTTATTACTTGGTCCAGTTTAAATATCTGGTTTTTGTTTGCTTAAGATGTTGTGAGAGCTGGGAAACAAATTGGCTAGAAGAGTCTTACTGAAGCCCAAAACAAATAAGAAAATTATTTTTCAAAGTCCTCAGCAATCTGAAGTGCTGTTTCCCCTCTGATTTAAGGACCAACCTGCTGGTACAGTAGCTATAAATCTGTTGAATTTGGATTAAAATTTGGAAGCATGGAGTATCCAACCTGGTAAATGACATGTAAGTCACACGTAATGTAGAATTTCATGGATCTCATCAAATACAAGGGACATTTACCAGGAGCTAGTGTTAAGGAAACTTCCCCATCTGACCATTCAGGAGGGCTCTGACAGTCACACTTCCACTACAACAGACTTCAGCTGCTGAGACTGAAGTCCCTTTGAAAAAGGCACCCCACACCCCACTCTGACATGGTCAGACAAGGTTTTCTTACCAACTTGACACCAGGTTTCTCTTAGGAGAGCCTCAGATGTCTTGTTCCATAAAGGAGTTTATTCAGGGTGCAGTAACACAGAAACAGCTTGCGCTGGTTCCTCCATGGGGAGACCCGCAACAAAGGAACACCTGGGCTTCTATACTCTCACAGTCCGAGGGCAAAACTATCTCTGCTCCTTGTGAGCCATCAGCTCGTGCTGTGCCTCAGTGTCTGGTCCCCTGGCTGATGCTACAGGTCCCAGGTCACTTTGTTTGGCCAAGGGTTGGCAGTTCCTGGCATCTTGCCTTGGGCTCACACCCAGAACTGAACCTGCAACTCCTAGCAAAGCTGCACCTGAGCTGCCTGTACTGAATTGTTCCTCAATAATATGAGCTGGAGCAGTGAGTGGTACTGGTTTTGTTGAGTACAACTTGAGTTGGGACAGTGTTTTGCCTTTTCTTTATATCTTCAAATGGATACATTGTACTTACTGTTTTTTGAATTTGTTAATAAATCTCTGCATTTCTGTTTTTAAGAATTTGTCATGTAGATCTGTGTTAGGCTCACAGAGGTCTGTTTGACTTATCTTCCAGGTATTCTAGTGAGTGAGTGCATATTTGGAGGTGGGTTGTGAGTCCTCAGAATATGATCTTTTGCTGTTAATTTTCAACATTAGCATATAAAAGTAAGAAACAAATTCCTTAACAAGCTGAGCTGTTTTTATGAAGCTGCTGAATCTGAATTGGATTGGGTGGAGGTCCCCTTTCTTGTCTGTTCCCCGAGTGCTCAGAATGAAGAAAATTTTGTTATCTTCCATATGCAGAGTATCGTGCCCTGTCATCAATAGGTTCTTCATTTTGCCATTCCCAGCTTTTTGTTCTCATTTCAGTTGGCAGAGCATAGCCTGTATCTGGGGCATTGCTACGCTGATGTTCCAAGGTACAGCTGGCAAAGGCAATTATTTGAAATGTTGTATTCTCATAGGAAATCTATGCTAGTTTAGAGCAAGATGCAGACAACCCTTAACAGGTACATATTAGGTTTTGACATGCTTCTTCAGCACATGGTGAAATTAGAATTACTAGAGGGGAAAACAAATTCACCCTACATCTACTAAACTTCTACCAGTGGTAATTTACGGTTTGACTTTACTTTTATTCCTCGAGTTCTCATATGCCAAGAGACACAGCATCACTTTCTTTGTGTTCAATAGAAGTACTTCTCCCTCTGAAATAATGAGTGCCTTAACCACACGTTTCTGTCTCTCCTTTTTCTCATTCACATCCCTCAGGAGAGATAGAAACCAGTTAGTTTAAGCCACGTGACAGGCTGAGGTGCTTAAGTTTTGCATAGGACTGAATTTCTCTTGAGCTTCTGAAACAGTTTTTAACCTTTGAATGGTTTCAATGATAGTAGGTAAGAGAAAAATGAGAAAGAAATGTCTGTGTTTGATTTTTACATTTTTGAAATGAACATGTTTATTCTACTTTCATAAAACATTGAGAAAAACAATTATCTTGAAATCTCCAGCTTTTCCTATCTGTATCTAATTTTGGTTAGTATATCCTTCAAATTAAGATGTAGAAGGGGAGGAGGAGGGAGAGGAATAAGAGGGTTTTAGAGTAAATTCAAAATAGCTTTCCTTTTCAGAGAAGTTTATGAGGGGATTCAGTAAATTTCAATGTGAGTTACTCTCACAGCTTGGTCTGCATAACAGAGGGAAACCTTGGGGCTGGTGACTTACTTAACATCACAGCAGGCTCTTCAGAGAGCTTGTCCGGCTACTTAGATCAGCAAAATCGCAGACAAATCCCACCATTGCAAAACATTTCCTTTTCCTTCTTGCTGTATTGTCTCTGATTTTTCTCTTTTTGTTCCTGCTACAGCCCTATTGTAGAAGCTCAAAGCAGTAACCCTCAGCTGCAGCTCTGCACAGAAGTGCTGCAGTGCTGCTGGAGGAGTGCCAAATGAAGGCCAGGTAAGCAGAGAGGGGCAGCCATCCAAAAATGTTTTGCTAATTTAGAGATGCATCTGAATTTTCCAAGCTTTATCTCTCAGCCTTTCCTGTCCCCAGAGGTCTGGCAAGCAGTTCTGACTAGACCCTCCTTCCTCTGTACTCAACATATTCCCATTTTGAAAATCTTGCTGAAAAGGAAAAACTTGCATTTAATAAAATGCCTGGAAAATGATTGCTGTTAAACACCTTGGAGGCAGAAATTCATTCTGCCACCATACAGAATAACATCACCTTCTGTACTGCTTCTGAAATAATTGAGCTATTTTTGCTGCATAGAGGGAGCAATGAAAAGTAATATAAAGCATAGCAGACACTGATTAGTAAATTGATGTCTCAGCACCACTGAGCCTAGATCAATACCTAAATCCACAGATAGACTGGTTGCTTTAAAAATGCTTAAAAATAGAGAATATAGTGTAAAACGTGTCAGAATTTGTGGGGTGAAAGATAGTCCTTCAGCTACTTTGTGCCAGACCCATCTGAAATTAACTAGGGTACTGCATAGTTACTGCATGTACTGTACAGCAGGGGTACTGAAGAATTACTGCTCATACTGAGTCTTTTTTTTTTTTTACACTCTTCCATGCTTTGCCAACCAAATAGTTTAGTTGAGAGGAGGGATTTCTTTTTATTAGTAGACTGAAAGACTTAATGTTCATCACAGCCTCCAACCTAGTAAAAAGCTGCTCTCAATTTAACAGGTTATAATTTTCTGTCTTCCCTTATTTCAGCATTTTGATTTGTATTTGTTTGGGGATTTTTTGCATAACAGCTTTTAAGAGATGGAGCTCAGGTTCAGCAAGATGCAAGGCAGCACAATAGGATGGTTTGATGTAAGTTGTATAAATGTTTATCTTTCTTCTAGTGACTTTCTTGCCTAAAAAATAACAGAATGGAGCACTTGAATATTTCACAGGTAAGATGACAAAAGAAAGATGTAAAAGAGTTGTATCATTGCTCCTTGATGGATGCAATTTAAAAGTGGGACTGCTGGCAGCAGGTTGATGGATGTAGTCTTACCCTTTTCTCTCAGAACAACCTTTTTTGCCTTCCTACCAGAAAGGCTAGAATGTGCCAGCATTCTTATTGTAAACCAATTAAAAAGAAACAGCTAATTCTGCTGACTGCAAGCCTGAAATTTTGAGTAATGCTATGACTTGTCAACTGAAGGCTGAAGTCCTGTGAAGAATAGGAAGATCTGACTGTTACAGTTGGTTGCCATGCCTAGGAAACTCTTTAGCAGGCTGAAACTGTGCTGTGTTGTGCTGTGGAAAATGAGGGCAAACAGACAACTGCTATCCTGTTTGATGGCACAACATTTTCATGACAAGCCTCCTCAATACACCTGTACAGCAGCAGGTAAAGCAGATTGCGCAACAGTGTGCTGAATATAGCTGTCAGCTGCAGAATGCAATGTGAGAGAGACTTTCAACCAACTAAAGAAGCTGAATATTACCAACAATAGGCAGAAAGCTCCACAGGACTCAAATTAAGCATGATAGTACAAGCTTTCATATGAAAATAACATCAAAGAGATCCTTTATTACTTCATGTGTTAGGCTTACAAGCACTTAAAAAGTTTTATTATAGATCTTATCTCTAGCAGAATTACCAGCTTCAAACCAATGCCTGTCTTCAAACCATTGCATGTCTTCCCAGACTACTACACTTTCTTGGATACTGATGTTAGAAAGGCAGTACCTTGTGCAAAGTAAAGCTGCATGAATTTGTTTAGCTCATCAGTTTGAAGTTCATAAGAAAAGAAGCAATTCTCAGCATGAATAAATCATGGAATACAGTTCAAAGGACTTATAAGAATCACAATTGACCTTTTGAAGAATTATTGTGCTATAAAAGATGTGATGACCAACAATGTGAGTAGGAAAGTGAAAATATTCAGTCTGCTAGAATTAGGAGAATGGGTTTTCCCTTCTAAGGCTATTTGATTCTAGTATGAAAGTGTTATACTGGAAGAAGCAGCTGTCTATTTAAAATAACAGCTTGCCAATGACGTTGGCTAAAGCTCTTGTTGTGAATAGGAAAGTCTGACTGCTGTAAGTCAGTCCCAGTAAATCAGCAGATTTCACTTGTATGAAAGATATGGTTTAATTACCTACAGGTAGAGCTGCAATTTTTAATCAGTGACTATTTACAGTACTATGGTGAGTGAAGATTAAAGCCCTTAGGCTTGAATTTCTGCTTCTGCAGATTAGGAATTAGATCAGTCTGCTGTAATCAGAACAATCGGCCAAAAAAATCAAATTTTTACAAAAAGGACTAAGTGTTTTTCCCCCATAATGTCTCCTTCAGAAGGAACATTCTTGGCTCCAGAGGACTGAGTTTACCTTGCCAAATTGGGATAGCTGCCCGTAGTCCTCTACAGCAGTGTTGCTTGCTGTGCTACATGTCTTGCTGATGGGGGATGACATATACAGTGATAATTCATCACATGGTAAAAAATACCTGCAATAGGCAAAATGCATCACACCATGGAACTGCACAATTCTTTTTGTGACATGTAAAGGAAGATGAATTGGACAGTATTTTAAATTCCTAAAGTAAGAGGAGATATATCACTTTTGAACTGTTTGTCATGGACTTACATTGACTATACAATTCCTTCCAATCTTTTATTCAATCACTCAGCTGAAATGGTCTCATTTTTACTTCTTATTTTTCACTTTCCCTGGCTGACTGGTTGTTCTCCCATAACCCTGCCACTCTCCAGCAGTCTTGGGAAGTCCTTTTTTTTGTCTTGTTAATTCTTGCAGTGATAGAGGAAACATTTGCTTTGTTCCTTGTTATTCAACTCCTGCTTGGCATCATATTGTTTACCATAATATCCTTACTTAGTTTCTTGGTGCTGGCTTTCCTTGAAATCAGACTCTGTGGATGATGAGCAGAAAAGAGGAGAACATTATACTTTAGGTAGATGGGTATCAAGAGTGAAGGAAACCAGGCAGATGATGTCTCATTTTACATTCACATAATTAATATTGTTCCAATTGCTATACTTGTCTTAAGAATTCTGTCAATTGTTCATATTTCCTTAAGGTGAAAATAGAACATATTTGCTAATCTGTGGTGAGTGTTGGTGTAAGGGGCAAAAAGTCTCTGTTGCAATAAATCACAAGAATTTTAACAAGTGAGGCACTGTCTGTACTGTTGAAGCTACAACTGTGATATAAGACTGAAATTCAAGTTTGATGGACAGTGAAAGCTGTGGTGTATCTGTGTACCAGGGCTCTGCCTGTATCCCTGCCCTGTCAGTCCTCATTTCCGTCTCTGTGTAGTTTGCACACCAGGCTGGTTCAAGACAGACAGGCCAACAAGAGGCAAAGGGGTTTTTCATGGGGACCTTCACAGCAGAGGAATAGAAAACATGGTAAAGGAGCTGGTGGACAGTCCTGAATCACTCCCTACCCTGGGGGAGCCCCACTGTGCTCAGGCTCCCTGTTAGGCACTTCTCATACGCCTTGATTAGTCATCTCAGTGGGAATATCTGTGACAGTCTACAGCAGGGGTATCCCCAGGATGTTCCTGCTGAGGAAGAAGGCTGTGAACAAGTGTATGCAGATTTGAAATACTCAGTAGAAACTGTTGCTGCTTATGCAGACAGGATCCCATAAGACAGGTTTCTACATGCAGCTGGAGATGATCAATAGTAAATGGTCACATGTATGTTTGAGGGCATAGGGCCATGGGTGAGCTGGGTCGTAACAATGATCCAGAGCTGTGGTTTGGTACATCCTGTTTAATTCTGCTAAAGATGCCACACAGACGCTTGCAATGGAACCTCCCATCAACATCTGGACAGCAAATGCCCCCTGTATTTGAGAGCTTCAGTTTACCATGTAAATACAACTATTCAAAAAACCTTGAGAAATTAGTATTTTCTATAAAGGTTCTGTCTGTGTGTGTCTGTCCAGGACAGGAGAGACAATAAGGCCCAGCCTAACTCTGCACCTTTGGGAAAATCAGCATAAAACATGATACAGTAAGAATGTTATGATTTTTTTTTCTATTTTTGCCTCTTAAGATAGTTTTATTTGGTTGCAAAATGGTGATCTCCACACATGGAGAGTGGTCCTGAAGTTAAGGTTTTACTCAGAAGCATTTGGCAGTTGCCTTCTTTACCCAAGTTATCTTTGTGATCTTGATCACATTCTTCTCTTTCTTGGATAATGGGGGCTGGATAAGTATCATGAATAGAGAAATATATCTGCAGGGAGAAGATTAATAGTACTTGAGGAATCTAATCTCTCAGACAAAGGCAAAATGAAGTCTTGTGACTAGAAGTTCAAATTAGAAATAAATGATGGAATTATTGGAAAGTTTTTGGACTGTCTCAAATGATGTATATGATTAACCAACAAAAAATGTGTGTGGCTTTTTTTTTTTCCACAGCGAAAGGGAAGAGATATATTCTACTCTTATAACAATTCAAACTACCACTTTTAGTGAAAAGCTTCTTTAATACTGGATTTTCCTAAATCCCATATTGTAGCCGGCAGAAACTATCCACCTCTTTAAGCCTAGTTTTGTTAAAAATCCATCTAAAATGACGCAATGAAACCAATTTTGCTGAAAGGCGCAAAAGGCAATTTAAATCCATTTTCGACATATATGCCCCTGTTCAACAGTTATGGTTAGGCCAAGGTATTACCTAAATGCAATTGCCTTCCCACCAGCACTCTGTGGAGCATTACTTCAGACCTATTCTTGTGCAAATTCTATCTTTTGCAAGTTAAGAAGGAGAACTTTGGAGAATAGATCTTCATAACACACAGGAGTGTGTATCTGTGTTTTAAAAAGAGATAGCATAAACTATTAATTTTATTCAATTTAAACAAAATCCATACGTTCCTTCTTTATTCCAGGGTAAGTACAGTAATTCAAATCAAGTGGCTTAGAATGTGAGGTATATGGACAGGAACAAGATCATTACTATGTAAATGTAAATTTAGGCCATTTCACAAGTTAAACAGCCTGGCTTATGTAATCATAGGCAAAATAACTACACATGTAAGTGTTTGCCATTACTAATAAATGTTTCACTTCCTGTTAACTCTAATTTTCATGCAGCAAAATGTAGGAAGAATGCAAATGAAGGTGGAATAGTGACAATGCATACTGTGTTGAGGCTCAGCAATTATTATGATACATAAAGTAAAAGAGGAGAAATGAAATAGGCTTGCATGTTGAATATTTTCAGTTTAAATAATAGAATTTTGCAGGAATTTCATGTAGACATTGGTTAGTGGCTCGCATGCATGAAATTCTTCTGACATCCAGAAGATGTTAGCCTGGGGTTTCTAATTCAAACAAAAAAATGCTCACAAGGGGTCACATTCTGGATGTATACACACAAATCAGTGATATGCACATATATATAGATATATATATATATGCATGTGGGAAGAAGGTTATCTCAGGCCACTGTAGTGTCACTTGCATGGCAGGGAGACAACAGCACAGTTGAAAAAAGGAGCCACACAAATAGTCAATGTAAAAGCAGTTTATTAACTTATTTCAAATTTCTAGTAATGAAAATTTTAGAACACTTAATATTGCCTTTCCTTAGTTTGAAATTTACTCAAGGGGAAGGAACTATTTTTAAATAAATATTTTTCTGTTCTACATTTTGATCCTGTGCAACTTCCTCTTCCATGACCAGATTTCATTTGCTGCGATACATTGTTGGTGTGTGGAGGGTCAAGTTGTCAGAGGCTGGGCAGAAATTTTGTGGAAATACAGAGGAAAGGAGATGCAGAGAGCAGGAGTAACAGACTGTGAACTGGTACATTCTATAGCGAACTGGATTTGCTGAGAAGGCTTCAATCCAAGTACAATAATGAGTTTGGCGGCTGGGTTTTCATTTATGCAAAACCAACTGTCATCATTCCAGAAAGCTAAAGGTATCCTGAAGGGACTACAAATGTAATTTATGCCCAATTAAAAACCTTAGAGTATGCAGGATATTGTTAAAATGGTATCTGTATAACTGGAAAATCTAGCCCTTGGTATATGACTGCTGATTTAACAACTTCTCTGGACAATGTGTTCCTGTGTTCCACCCTCACAGAAAATAACTTCTTCCTAATACCTAATCTAGACCTACTCTCTTTGTGTGAAACCATTCCTTCTTGTCATATCATTGCATGCCCTTGTAAAAAGTCCCTCGCTGTCTTTCTTGATCACTCCCTTTGGGTACTGGAAGACCACAGTTGGGTCACTCTGAAGCCTTCCTTTCTCCAAACTTAGCAATCCCAATTGTCTCAGTTGTTCCTCATAGGAGGGGTGCTTCTGATTGTCTTGGTAGCCTCCCTAGTGGATTCACTCCAGCAGCTCCGTGTCCTCCCTGTGCTGGGAGCCCGGAGCTGGATGCAGGGTTCCAGCTGGGCTCTCCCCAGAGCAGAGCAGAGCAGAGCAGAGCAGAGCAGAGCAGAGCAGAGCAGAGCAGAGGGGCAGAATCCCCTCCCTCCTCTCCCTCCCACGGTGCCTTGGATGCAGGTGAGGACACAACTAGCAGTCCATTGGCCACTACCTTCTGGATTCCTGACAGTATTCATCTGACAGTATTCATCTGACACTTGGCAAATCAATCCCTATTCAATTGTACTAAGTAAACAAGGGGACCCCCTAAAGGAAAAAAATTGTGTATTCCATACTTCCTCTACATCAATCCCCAAAGTCTGACCCTCTCTCCACAAGTTTTTCAGCACAGCGTGGCCAGCAGGGCAAGAGAGGAGATTTTGCCCCTCTGCTCTGCTCTGCTCAGAGCCCACCTGGAACCCTGCATCCAGCTCTGGGGTCCCAGCACAGGGAGGACATGGAGCTGCTGGAGTGACTCCAGAGGAAGCCACCAAGTGAATCGGAAGGATCAAGCACTGCTCCTATGAGGAATGAACTCATCTCTCCTTACTGATGAAAGGGAAGTAGTTAAAACTACAGGAAAGTAACAAATTTTTAAGTTTCTAACCTGCTTTTTGTTGTAAACCAAGACTTAAATTTAGATAGAAGGATGTTGTGGGGAGCCATGTCAAAGTCCTGATAAATGACATCTGCTGCCCTTCCCTTGTCCACAAGTGGAGTCACTCCATCACAGAGGGCCTGCAGGCTGGCCAGGCAGGACTTGTCCTTGGTAAAGCCATGCTGGCTGTCCCAAATCACCTCCCTGTCCTCCATGTGCCTTAGCACAGATTCAAGCAGGATCTGTTCCATGACCTTCCCAGACACAGAGGTGACGCTCACAGGTCAGCTGTTCCAGGGGTTCTCCTTTCTACCCTTTTTAAAAATGGGTACAATGTTTTCCCTTTTCCAGTCACCTGGGATTTCACCTGACAGCCACAACTTTTCAAATGTCATGGAGAGGGGTTTGGCAACTACATCAGCTCGTTGCCTGAGGACTCTAGGATGCATCTCCTTGGCTCCTGTAGACTTTTAGGTTCTTTAGGTGCGCATGAACCTGATTTTTACTTAGAGTGGGAGNTTTATTATATTTTTTTAAAATTCTACTACAAATAAAACATAGTTTAATTGTGGCAAACAAAGCTCTCACCTCAAAGAAACCCAAGAATAGCATAAAAAACTAATGTAAATTAAAAATACTCCAAAGCAATCTTATAAATTCAAAAGGAGTTTGTCAAATATTTCAACTAGTTTGCATAGAGTTTCGTAAGTGTTTGCCATCACAGCTCCTGGGGCAGGTGGAAATTCTGGCTGTGGTCTCACCAGGGTCAGAGGTGTTTTTTTGATTATTAGTTTTTACCACAAATGACTTTCTATCAGGGTGCCAGACAATCAGTTTCCTTGTCTTCTCTAAGCATGTACATGTTTGTAAACACATCCATTCATCACCTTGTCTGTATGTGACATTAATAAAAGTTTGTAGTAGTTGTTTTGTAGTAGTGCCTCATGAAGTATTACTTACAACTAGAATCTGTCTCAAAGAAGAAAGAAGAGTTTGCGTTTGGGACTTTTAATTCTAGTATAAAAGGTGATTCCATTCTAGTTTCTTTAAGAATAGTAATAGCCAGCCTTTCGGTTTTAAAGTAAGTGAAACATGAAGTGAAACATGGTCTCCTCCCTCTCTTCCCAAGACCTCAGACCTTAAATTCAGCAGATACAAGAAACAGGAAGAAAATAATTTGGAATGAATAAAAAAAAAAAAGAGTTATTT
>WBNQ01070643.1:0-10890 GCA_013401375.1 Spizella passerina | reverse complement strand
ATAAACAAACAAAACTCCAAATAAAGATAAAAAACAAATGTTGAAGAAAAACAAAACCCCACAATCAGTCACAACAACAAAAATAAAACTCCTCACTTCCAAAGAAAGTTTCCCCATGGAAAAGCCAAGGAAAAAGCGATGGGCAAGGTCAAATTGAGAGGCTGAAAAAAGCAGGACATCAGTTGCTCCCATTGCCATGAGGCAAGGAACATGTCACTCCATCTGAAATCTTCCTGGGCCTTTGCCACACTCCCCCCAGTCTGCCATAATCTTCCTGGGTCAGCTGGTTCTGCCTTTCAGGGCACAGAAAAACAAGGTAAAGGACACAACAGAGCTGCCAAAACATTTGGGAGAAGCCAGGAATCCTGTATTTGTCTCTGTGGTCAGCTGCAAATGAGCTTTAGAGAAATCAGTGTAACAGGTGACTCTTCCCAGGTCATGTGCTGATTTTGCAAAGCCTCAGGACTGAGGTTTGCCTCGTCCAAATTCTGCTTTAACTTGGCTCAGCTGAAACACCAATTCTTTCTTCTGAGCAGGTGCTTCTAACAGAATTGTTTTATTTTTACTTACCATTGCTTCATACAATCATGGTTGTCCAGACTGTCCTCTGTGCAGAAAAGGTATTTGGCCATAAAAAACTGCTGCAATATTTAAAATACAAGCCTGATGTGACAGCAGAGACCTTGAGAAGGGCACACAAAGGCTGTTGTGCAGGGCACAGCCACAGGTTGGTAAGAGATGGGGCAGAGATGGGCCCTGAGGACTCCACAAACAAAAATAAATCACAAGGGATCAAATAAATACAGACCTGAAAGTAAAACTCATGGAGGAGAGCAAGTATCCAATATATGTGAAAATTCATGAGAGATGTCACTGCTCTGAAACAGGTGAAATTTACTGGTTTTCACAATTTTGCAAAGACAGAAATTTTCCACAGGCTTTGCACCTTCCCTTGAATGGGAATGTTCTCTTCCAACCTCACACTCAGGAGAACACCAGTGCTACCTGCAGGAATATCTGTGCTCAGTCCAAGACCCTCTGGAACTCACACCAAGAACTGCTCTGGTTTGTCTCCCGTGGGCCCTTCTCTGAGGTTCAGCTTTAAAAAGCACATTCAGCTCCTGATGTGCATGACTAGAAATAAATACTGCTTTCTAAAAAGGAAAGCAGAGCAAGAATATGAAGTTTGACCAGTATACAAAGTTCTGATGACATTCTAGTCAAACCTAAGGAAACAAAAAGATATATTTCTTATACAAATCAATCTTTATTTTCAAATGCTGCACTGCATAAAATGTATCTGATTGCCAGCCCTGTGCATGACACAGCCCCCCTTCACCCTCCCCACTTCCCCTAGCACAAGCAGAGCAACTACACACACCATCATTTGCACCAGAAGAAAAAGCTATTTGCATCCCAATTCTCTTTTCCTTAACAGTGTTCACCTGGAAAAACCACCAGAAAAATACATCTCATTTCTGCATTCAGATGAAATGATCAGGCTTGCTACAGGGCTGGTCCCATGCATGGAAGCAGCTGGTGCTTTCAGTGCTCTTCACCTTCTTAACCTGGATAAAGAAGCACTCTTAAGGCTCCCCTGCTTCTAATAGGGCAGCTGCCTCTCCTAGAAGGCAAAACAGTGCAGAGAAACCAGAGGGCAGAGCTCCTCTGAGAATGCCATGGCCCCATTCAGTAATGGCTTTGCATCAAGCAATGCTCCTGCAGTGGCTGCTGTCCTTGCCAGACCAGCAATTTTTTTTTACCAGCAGTATTTTCCCAGCAACACACACATTCTTTTCAAGTGTAAAGTGCTTTCCATCATTTGCTGCCAGCATTATTTCAGAGAAGTCTCAAATTTTATTCTCTACCCAAGATCTTGTTGGAAATTGTATCCATGGGGAAGGCTCTGTAGAGATTTTTGGTAATGGGAATTTGCAGAAACCTGGATAACCTTTCTTATCTGGAAGAAAGGAGACCTGCTTGACAGGATGTTACACTTGTGTGCTTCTGCTTTAACTCCAGTGTCCAATCACAGCCAAACCCACAGGTGACATTCACAGCAATCCTGAGGACCACCTGCTTTAGGATCTGTATTTTCTCATGTGTGCAGCAATAGAAGATGAAATCTCAGCACTCTTCTTATTCTGGCCATAGTAGTCCACAAAGTCCCCATCGGGGCCAAGGAGGTACATGATTATTGTGTGATCCACCTGCAGGAGAGCACAGCGTGGTCAGAGAGCACAACAGCACAGAACACCAGCTCAGAGGGGAAATATGGGATTAGGAGGGGGCAGGCAGTGGGATACGGGAAATCAGGGATTGGGATCGGGGCAGGCAGTGGGCTTTGGGAAATGTGGGATTGGGAGCAGCAGTGGGATAGAGGGAAATGCAGGACTGGGATCGGGACTGGCAGTGGGATACAGGGAAATGCGGGATTAGGATTTAGGATCGGGACCGGCATTGGGATACAGGGAAATTCGGGATTGGGATTTGGGATCGGGATCGGCAGAGGGACACCGGGAAATGCGGGACAGGCGCGCCCCCTGCCGGCGCACTGAAGCAGCCTCACCCAGGCACATCCCGGATTTATATCAAAATTGGATTTATATCAAAATTAATTCCACTGCAAATTTATTTAAATTACACTGAAAGTGCTCTCTGCACCTAACCGTGACAACATCTTTCTCAGCAAAGACAGAGTTCTGGCTCTGGAGCTATGACTGCTCAGGACTCAAATACAGCCGTGCTCTGAGTTCAGCTGCATTAGAAATGAGAAATCACAGCAGCTTTGGCACACATAGGGAAAGAGCCAGCCAAATGTTACAGATCAGAAAGAAATTCAATTATTGCCAGGCTTGCTAGTTCCTGTGCTACTGTCTGCATTTTTGGGCTTGTTTAGAACACACTTTGGTAAGGAGCTGAGCTTGTAGGAGGGCATTGTGGTTCTGACAGGTGACCATATCACTGCACATGGGACTTCAGTAAAGATCCAATAACTGGTTTTAAAATGTTCATGCTGCTTTTATCCACAGAGTTTCAGCAAACAGAGGCTGCTTTTACTCACTATGTAATCGTTGTCCTCATCCTTGGGCCCTTCACTGTAGTACACACGGTATGCTTTAGCCACTTGGTCAATCTGTGCCTTGCTACCAGTCAATCCCACCAGCTTGGGAGAAAATTCTAAATGGAAAGAAGACATTTACACATTTTGAAAAAGAATCCCTTCAAGAGGCTCCTTTTTAGTGCTCTGCACTACATGCTGAGACACAGAGGAAGAAAGCAGGAATACCTTTGACATATCTGGCAATGGCTTCTTGGTCGTCCCTCTCAGGATCGATGGTGATGAAGAGTGGGGTCAGATTAGGCAAAGATGGAATTCGATCTGTGATGTTAACAGTTATAATTTATTTTAAAAAACCAGGTACCATCTCTCCTCTTCCTTCAAACAAACTCATAGCCATGTTACATCAATCCAAGCCCATCCCAATGACTAAAACATTTTGTGCAGTTTTATTTACGTAATTTGTGAAGGAAGCAAGTGCCATGAGATGCAATGCTCTGTGTCTGTGCTTCCAGACCCTGAACTCCCTTACCAATTTCATCTACCACTGCAACCATTTTCTCCAGCTCATCAGGGCAGATGTCAGGGCAGTGAGTGAAGCCAAAGTAGATCAGCACCCACTGGCCAATGTAGTCCTTGCTGGTCCTGGGCTGTCCCTCGTGGCTGACGAGGGAGAAGGGCCCTCCCAGCAGCGGCTTCCCAATGCCTCGGTTTCGTTCCCTCTCCAGTTCTACAAAACACAAGTGGGAATCAAACACAGCCATGCCACCAGGCACAGTGCTTCCCAGGCAAGCTGAGTCAGACACTGCTCAGGGTCATGTCAAGATCCCCCAACGCCTCTCATGCACTAACACCCAATATGCACACGCCTTCCAGAAAGCATTCCTTTTGGACAAAATCAAATCTATCGCTAAATTCCTTTGAAATGTAATATTATCTTTCATTGTTACCCAACTGCATTTTTTGTTTAAAAAGGGAAAAAATAAAGACAAGATACCTGGCCTGCTGTGAAACAGCAAAACCAGCATCCGTTGAAAACTGAACAATACCCTAAAAGCTGCAATATCTCTGTTTTCAACTGTAAATGCATAAAAAGGAAATGCGCGGGCAGTTGCTGCAGGAGAGGGCAAAGCTCATGGGCAAGCCCACAACACCCAGCTCCGTGTCTGCGCTGCACAGGCTGGCACAGCGTGCGGCCAAACACAACTATTCCAACCTAGGAGCTTTAAAATGCCGAACCTTGAATCGCTTTTAATTTTTGAAATTTTTCTGCAGCACTCCCATAAACACAGGCAGGCCAAACACAACTATTCCATCCTAGGAGCTTTAAAACGCTGAACCTTAATTGCTTTTAATTTTTGAAATTTTCCTGCGGCACTTCCGTAAACCCAGGCACAGAGCGGCCGTTTGGAAAGCAGTACAGTGATGATGCCCAGGCAGGTAAAATAAATCTGAATGCAAATCCAAAAACCCTTCATGTGAACACGAAACGCGCCACCCCCGGTGGAAGAATCCGTGCCTGGACGGGCTGATGGTGTCCAATCCGGCTAGCTATGGACCCCAGCCCACAGGATCATACATGGAGAAAAGGGAAATAGAGCAATCCAACACCCCGGCGCTCCTCCCGCACCCCGCACTCACTCTCCTCCTTCTGCCGCTTCATCAGCTTCATGCCGGTCAGCAGCCCCCCGCCCAGCACCACGGTGGCCGCCAGCGACCGCCACGACACGAGCTGCGGGGGACAAGGGTTTGGTGACTGATCGGGGCACGGCACGGCCCGACCGGGCCCGCACTCCCTCCGTCCGTCCTTCCCTCACTCACTCACCCGCTTCTGCGCGTCCGCCCGCGGCCCGCGGCCCGGCGGCAGCTCTGACAGCGGGCGGCTGCGGGGTGCGGGCAGCATGGCCCAGCCCCGCACGGCCGGGCCCGGCAGCGGCCACAGCCCCGCGCCCGCCCGCAGCTGCCACAGCCGCGCCGCCCCCGCCATGTTCCCGCCGGCCGCGCCGCCCCTTCCGGCCCGCCCGAGGCCGCCATGCAGGCTGCGCCGCGCCTCGCCTTCGGGGTCGTCGCTGACATCCAGTTCGCCGACGCGGAGGACGGGTACGACTTCGGCGGCTGCCAGCGGCGCTACTACCGGCACAGCCTGCGCTTGCTGCGGGAGGCGGTGTGGGAGTGGGCCGCCGAGAGCCCGCCGATAAACTTCGTGCTGCAGCTGGGCGACAGCATCGACGGGCAGAACGCCGGGCGCGGCGAGGCCGAGAGCGCCTTGCAGCAGGTGCTGGAGGTGCTGGGGCAGCTCTCGGTGCCCGTGCACCACGCGTGGGGCAACCACGAGCTCTACAACTTCAGCCGGGCGCGGCTGGTGCACACCGGGCTGTACAGCCGGCCCGCGGGGGGCTCGGACGGGCCCGCGGACAGGGAGTGCCACGCGTATCACTGCAGCCTGGCCCCGCGGCTCCGCCTCGTCGTGCTCGACAGCTACGACNGCCGTCAGTGCGGGCACAGGAGATGCTCCCCCGTAGCCTGGTGCTGTGCTCTGTGCCCCGCAACACCGGGGAGGTGGCTGGTGCAGGGCACCGAGTCGTGCCCACCCTGCCCCATGCCAGGGGGAAACCCAACAGTGGAAACCGTGTTTGGGTACTGTGACCCAAACTCCCGAAAACACTAACGAATAATCTTCTTTGTGCAAGGGTGATGGAGTTCTGATCCAGGAAGTGCAAAAATCCCCAAAGGTTCTGAGAGTAAACCAACCCTCAGCAGATTTGCATAAGGCAAATAGAGTAACCAGGGGAGGTGTATGCATTTGTGCCTAACCTTCTTCTTCATTGCAGGGCTCAAAGAACCTCGTTTTGTAGCATTTAATGGAGGATTTAGCCAAGCCCAGCTGGACTGGTTCGATGAAGTCCTCAAGTTCTCCGATGAAAACCAAGAAAAAGTTATAGTTATGGGTAGGTAGATATGGAGGGGGATAAATAGACAATCAGAATGGTTTGTGTTAGAAGGATGCTTAAAGCTAATCTAGTTCCAATCCCTATATTTGATGGAGGGTGTACAGAGGAAGCTCTCAGTAGCTCCTCTCACTCATTTCTGTGGGTGGCTTCTTCCCTCCTTGCCAAATATCAATTAAAGCCAAACCAGCACAACTCCCATGGAAATACAAGGAAAAAAAAAAGTTAGCTAGCCTGTGTATGTTAGCTGCAGAAAACATGCAGTTGGTCTGGTGAGGTACAGATGGAACCCATGAAACAGCAGAACAGCAACCACACCTCACTCTGGGGGTGAGTTTTTTGTACTCAGTTATTGTATTTGTGGGGTGTCCCGTGGCAGGAGGAATGAAGGAATCTGACTCCATGTTCTCAGAAGGCTAATTTATTATTTTATGATGCTATATTATATAAAAGAATACTAAACTAAACTATACTAAAAATGCAGAAAGGATACTTACAGAAGATAATAAGGCTAAAAAGATAATAATGAATACTCGTGACTCCTTCCAGAGTTTTGACGCAGCTTGGCCCTGATTGGCCAATAAGTCAAAACAATTCACATGAAACTAACAAAACAACCACCTGTGGGTAAACAATCTCCAAACACATTTCAAAGGGGCAAAACAGAGGAGAAGCAAATGAGATAATTGTTGTTGTAATTTTTCTCTCAGGCTTCTAAGCTTCCCAGGAGAAAATCCTGGGTGAAGGGATTTTTCATAAAATATGAATGCCACACTCAGTGAGATGGCTGAACTTCCCATCAATGAGGCAGATTTATTACAGTTTACCTCTCTTTATTTCTTTCCCTCTGGACTGCAGCTCACGTGCCCATCCATCCCTGTGCTTCCAATGGGGTTTGCCTGGCCTGGAATTACGAGGCTGCCCTGTCAGTGATACACAGACACAGGTGTGTGGTCTGTGTGCTCGCAGGGCACCTGCACCACGGCGCCTACTGCCAGGACCTGCACGGAGTTCATCACCTCACCCTGGAGGGGCTCATCGAGACCCCCCCCGACAGCAACGCCTTTGCAACTGTTCATGTCTATGAAGATAAAATGGTGCTGAAGGGAAGGGGCAGAATTCCTGACAGAGTTATGCCCTTCTGAAATGCCAGACAAAGATACTGTTCTTCTGCAGGAAGGACTCGGATGAAAACGGAGGAGATTCAGCTGTTTGCTTTTAGAAAGCTGTGCGTGGCTGATCCTTATTGCTTTAGCTCAGGCGTTCTTCTCTTGGATACAGAATTTTAGAAATTGTGTTTCTGTAAGAGAGCACCTGACTTCTTTTTGGAGAATAGAGAAGGCAAGTAATTTAAATTAATATACTTGAATGCAGAATGTTGAATTTCAACACCCAATCCAGACTGGATTGCTACTGTGAAAAGATGCAAACCATATAACAAATATTGCTCAAAAAAAGCCCCTAATACTGTTCTCTCAGACTGGATTGCTACTGTGAAAAGATGCAAACCATATAACAAATACTGCTCAAAAAAAGCCCTAGTGCTGTTCTCTCAGTGAACATTAAAGCATGCAGAGTTGTACCTGCCCATCCACATCTCTATTTATTTATTTTCTGTGAACATTACAGTGAGGTCTCATGTCTGGCAGAATATATCCAGCCTGTAGCCTAATTCAGTCGTCCAACTTTGCTTTAAAAGACTAAAGTAATCCTCAGAGGAAGCTGAGACCACGTGTGCTGCACCATGGAACGCTGCAGATGCTCAGGCTGTGCTGTGTGTGCACAGCTGGGATCACCTGCAGCAGTGCTCAGAGTGAGCTCTGACACCCATCTAAATAAAAGTGTTGTGTGTTACACCTGGAGCTGTCCTGGCTCTGTCCCAGCCAGATCCTGAGTCCATTTTATCCACCTGTGCTTCTTTCTCCAGGATGAACAGTGGGACATGCTTGCTGTTGCAAGGCTACTGTGTGGGTCCTGCTTTCCAAGAAAAATGAGGTGAGCAGCAGAATTAACTGGGACAGTGCCTACATCTGCTGTGACAGGCTTGAATATGCATCTCCCAGAAAATAAAATATATGGAGGCTTTCATTGAGTTTTCTTATAAAAAATAGTTTTTATTACTCAGTAAAACCAGTGACTTTCAATTAATAGTAAAAATATTTTTTCGGATATATTCTACATGTGATCTTAGCACAGAACAGAAATAGAGACTGCTCAATTTTCAAAAAGTCTGAAATGGGTTATCCAGGCACATTATTGAAAGTTCTATGGCTGTAAATAGTCATTTATTAAAACAGTATTTGCTCTATTTGTTTCTTACATTACAGAATAGATTTCCCAAACTATGAGGTGATTGAAGAGTGATCCAGGGATACAGTGATATCCTGAATATACCATCAGAACAGACATTAGAGCAATGGTGTTTGGAAAATGTAAGAAGCAGCAAGGTGAATTAGTTTCCATAGAAAATTTCCCCACTCAGCTTTGACAGTGTTCCTCAACATTTTAGCAAATCTCAGCTGGCACTGCTGGAAGCAGCCAGGCATTCTTGGGTGCTATCAAACTGACACACCTTTTGTTAAGCACCAAAACCAAAGGCAAATAAGGTCAGCATAGTCACTGCAGACTTTCTCCCATCCCATTAAATCACAGTTTTGCAGTGTGTTGGCCAAGACTCTCGCATGTCTTTGTTCACATAAATGTACAGCCACGAAACAAAGGGGAACAGGGCAACAACAACTGCAGCAACCAAACGAGCTCCTCCCAGGGGACTCCTGCAACAGAACAAATCCAACAGAGCTGCTTCAAATCAGTAAATCTTTAGGGCTGGAAAAGACCTCCATGATCATCAGGTCCAACTTTGCATACCACCACCACACCCACCAAACCCTACAGTGCAGTGCCACATCCAGTGATTTTTGGTGAACACTTCCAAGGAATGGTGACTCCATCACTTCCCTGGGCAGCCTGCGCCAATGTCTGAACTCTCTTTCAGTGAAGGAATTTTCCCAGAATCCAATCTCAACCTCCCCTGGCACAGCTTGAGGCTGTTTCCTCTGGTCCTGTCACTGTTCCCTGGAAGTTGACCCTCACCCCTACCAGGCTGCACCCTCCTGTCAGAGAGTTTTAGACTGAAAAGCTCCCCCCTGAGCCTCCTTTTCTGCAGACTGAGCCATCCCAGCTCCCCTGGTGACTCCTGGTGTTCCAGACCCTTCCCCAACTCTGCTCCCTTCCCTTCCAGTCCCTCAAAGTCCTTTTTGAAGTGAGGTGCCCAAACCTGACCCCAGGACTGGAGGTGTCTCAGCAGTGCCAGCACAGGGGACAAGCACTGTCCTCATCCATGGCTGGNCACTAAATGTGAACATTGGAATGCATTATAAAAAAAGAGAAAATAAATCTTACTTTGCTGAACTGCGACAAAGACTCATCCATATTGTAATAATCACCAGACCAAACAATTCTCTAAAAAGCCAAACAAAAAACAGATCAGAAAATAATACAAACAGATGTTTATGTTCTTACAATACAAATTTTGCTTCCAAAACAGTAGTGGCTGCTCCTTTGGAGAAGTTCATTATATTTTACTAGGATTATAATTTTAAAGGTATTTACAAAGAGTAAAAAAGAGCTTCACACTACAAATCTACAAATCAACATGACAGCTAAACAGCTGCAGAAATTCCTGCCTCCACGTTTTGTTCTACTGCTGGATTTATATTCCACAGCACATTTCTCTAATTAACACAGGCAAAGCAGGCACATTTCTCTCATTGAAACAGAGCAAAGCAACATCCCAGTTTTCCAGACTGTGATTAGGTGCAGAAGTAACTGCCAGGGCTTCACCTCAGTACTCTGCAAGCACCTACTTCACAACTCCTGAATGTCCAGGTGAGAAATTCTCCCTTGTCCTCAATCCCTTGGAGGACTCAGCAGCCCATGCCAGATAAACATGAATTTGGTATCACCTCAAGAGTTTTTAAAACATTGATTGCCACTCCTTCAGCTCCAGGAAAAGAGCACAAAGCTGTTTCACTGTGCTTGTGCCCTGGTGTCTGAAAGCCAGACAAAAAAATCCAACTGCCACAATCAGGGAGGCAATGTTCCCTCCCCTGTGCCCAAGCAGTCACTGGTTTGGAGAATTATGGTCCCTCCTCTTTGGTCTGATTCCTCTGGACCAACAGCTCGCACCATAACAGCCCAGGAAATAAAGTTTTGGAAGGTGACACCAGGAGGAGATCACCTGGTGAGCTGGATTTGGGCAGGGGCACATAAAACCCACCAATTACCTGCCTTCTTCTTCATGAAAAATGTTTCCTTGAGCATAAGCAAACAAAGAGCAAGCCAAGGCAATGGTCCCAACAACACAGCCAGCAGAATGAAGGTCACAGAGGCTCCTCCAAACACCATTGTCTGCAGAAAAAAACAGACTGTCAACCACTATCATGAAGAATGAAGTAAACCCATCTGGGTCTTCCACAGACCTGAATGGCAAATACCCCTTGGTGAATTTACATAAACATGAAGTTTTACAGAAATTGTGCTATTATAATCTTTATTTTCCACAGATCTGGGCACAAGGAAAACCCTAACTATGAGTTTAACATGCAGATTCTATTGAACAGCCAAAACCTCCCCTGAAATATTCAAACCTCATGAGTTCTGAATTTAGGAATGCTGCCACTTTATATGCTTAAGGTGGCCAGAATGCCAAGAGACTGCAATGGTGTAATCTGTGACAATACCATGCACTCCTGAAGGTTTGCTTTGTTAAGTGTGATTTTAGTTTATTCAGCATAAGTATTCATCCAGAACAGATACTGTATGTACTGTATGATACTTTATGTACACTTTGTGTACATAAAATTGCCTTATTTAAAATTA
>WBNQ01070624.1:0-12345 GCA_013401375.1 Spizella passerina | reverse complement strand
GGGGGGGGGGGGAGCAGCGCCCCCATTCGACTGGAAGTGGGAGGCCTCTTAAAGGGCAAGGCGGCCTCGCTGAGGTTCTAAGGCAAAAAATGGCAAATTCGGGACCCGGCTGCGGGCTCATCCCAACCTCATCCTGTCGCGCGCGACATTTTAGCTCCTCCCGTCCCCAGTCCAGCACTCCAGGGTGCAGAGAACCCAGGGAACATCATAGTCCCATAGGACCCCCCACCCAGGTCAAGGGGGCTACCTGGGTGTCGGGTAGATGTACAGTGATCAGGGAGTGCAGAGTCACCCCCCTTTCCGGCCAAAAGACACAAAAAGCTCCAGCAGGGACCTGACAGGATCTGCTGTATGCCTGGACTGGGGAAGGGGGTCCCCAAAAGGTCCCCATTCCCTTCAATCATGGGCCTGAGGAAGCCAGAGAAGAATGGAGGGAAGCTGGCTGGATGTGGAAGGTGGATCCCTCATCCAAAACCACAGAATCCCAGACTGGTTCGAGCTGGAAGAGACCTGAAAGCTCCTCTTGTTCTACTCCCTGCCGTGGGCACGGACACCTTCCACTATCCCAGGCTGCTCCAAGCCCCATCCAACCTGGCCTTGGGCACTGCCAGGGACCCAGGTGCAGCCACAGCTTCTCTGGGCACCCAGTGCCAGAGCCTCCCCACCCTCACAGGGAAGAATTCTTTCCCATATCTCCATCTAACCCCGCCCTCTGGCAGTGGCAAGCCATTCCTCTTTGTCCTGTCCTCCAGGCCCTTTGTCAAAGTTCCCCTCCAGCCCTCTTGGAGCCCCTTTAGGCACTGGAAGGGGCTCTAAGAGTCTCCCCAGAACCTTCTGTTCTCCAGACTGAGCATGGGATCTGGTTCCCACAGCTGTTCCCACCTCCACTCCAAGCCAGGAAGCACTTCCCAGAGGCCAATGTCAGAGCAGCAGCGACCACCCCTCAAAAATCGAGGTTCAGGAATCCCTGCCCATCCCCTGCTCTCCCCAAGGCGGTGGTGGCACCACCTTCCACCTCTCCAATGAAAAAATCCATTGGAGCTTAACTCCATTTTTCCTTTTAATGCAAAAAAATAGCCAGACACATCTTCCTGCCCTTCCCCCACCCTCCCCAGATGTGTTTCCTTTGCTTAGTATTTCCAGCCAAGCAGCTCCCACCTTTCCAGCCTCCCAAATCTCCGCACCTCTCAGGCCACCTGTTGCTTTCCCCCTCCATTTTCCCAGTGTGGCAAAGCCCAAATAGATCTCCAGCCACTGGAAAAAAAGAGGGAAAGTGGGAAAACAGCGGAGTGCACCGTATTTCAGCAATGTGCCAGTTCTAACCCTGCCAAGAGATTACAGGAAGAAAGAAGAAAAAGTAATACAAAAATAAAACCACCAAACAAGAAGCAACAAGCACGGAGCAGCCTCAGCACACAGTGTAAACAGAAGCTGTCCTGATCCGAAATCTGTCTCTCCCAGAAAGCAACAGCACAACATGCTTTGTACACCTTGAAAGGTCCCTGGGGTGCTGAGCAGCCAAGGGGGAGGACTGGGTTTGAGCTTGAGTTGATATTTTTTGCCTTATTCAAAAGGCTGAAGTGATCTCGGAATCTTCAAGTGGCATTTGCAGCACCGAGCCTTGCCAGGCAGGGAAAGGGATGGGGGAAAAGTGCCATGGGAAGAGGAGGGATTGGGATACAGGGACCCTGAGAGAAGGTCCCAGGGCTCTGCAGCTGGGAAATCTGGACAAGGGAAGGGAGACAGCAAACAAATACAAAAAAATAGAGATATAAAAACAATTTGTGTGGAGGAGGAGAACATGGACAGTAAATTCATTGTACTGTCAGCCTCCTCAAAGCAAGAAAAATAATAAAAAATCCCATTTGAGGTGACAGTGAAGGGTCCGACAGAATTCCCTTTCCCTGGGGAAAATAAAAATACAAATGAGGTACCTGTTCCACCCCAAATCCGTCACCCCTTCTCACAGCCACATCCACACTCAAGTGTTATTGTCTCTCAAATAAAGTCTCCGGGCCAGGGCAGCCCTGGAGCAGAAGCACCAAGGCATGGCTAGTTCCTCCTGGTTGGTTTGTCCAGCAGAGATCCAGTCTCTCCTTGACCCTGCCACAGGTGGTATTGTTCAGTGCTCCACGGAGACGGAGCCTTATCCATGTCTCATGTGTTTCTCCAGCTTTGTTTAAAAAAAAACCCAAACTTTTTACACACACACACACATATATATATGTATATATATGTGTGTGTGTGTATATATATATATACACATATATATATATACACAGTACAATGAAAATATCCATAGTAACAACTGAGGTGGCTGGAAAAGATGCTTAACAAAAAAGCCTGAAATTAAACGAATTCCCAACTCTTCCCCTAACGGATGTTTGCCTTCCCCACTAGTCTTCCAAGACCACAATCTCTACATTATGGACCTGGTGCTGATGGTCTTCCACATCTCCCACCACTTTCTCCTCAGTCCTCAGCTCTGTCTCCAGGATCACAGCTTTGCCCTCTGATTCGTCTGTGTCCACCTCAGGATCCGGCGCCGGGTCAATCTCTATGATGGTCTGCCCATCGTCTGAGGTGCCTTCCACAGCTTGGATGGTGGAAGTGATGCCAGACTCCATGGCCACTAGTTCCACAGGGTTGACCATGGTCGCCACGTTGGCCAGGGCCCCGGTGTCCTGCATGGCTGCTGAGCTCAGCAGTGCCAGGCTGGAGGACGGGTGCAGGGTGACGGTGTCCGAGGAGCTGGTCTTGGAGGATGATACCACGGTGGCATATCGGAAGAGCTGGGAGCCAGACGGCAAGGTATGAACAGTCACTGGGCTGGAGCCTTGGCTGAGGGTTGCCACTGGGATGTTGCCCACAGAGAACTGTTGTCCAACGGGCGCGATGGCGATGGGGGAGATGACAGTGAACTGAGGCTGCTGGATGGGGGTGGAGGGGCTGAGGATGGTAGCAGAGGCTGGGCGCTGCAGACGGGGTCTCTTGGGAGGCTTGGGAGTGCTCATGGGCATCAGCACCACGTTCTGGATGGTTTGAGACTTGGTCTTCTGGTCCCTGGCAAGTTTCTTCTGTTCTTCCAGCTGCCGCTCCAGGTCTGCATAGGGAATGGTTGAACAACATGTCACGCCAGGGTAAGTAGGAGCTCCTGGGGCTCCAGAACCAACCATCACTCCCACGTTTGTGACAGGAGGTCACCCAACCACCCAGCGAGCCTGATCTTGGCTTCTCCCTTGAGATCAAAGGGCACTGAAGGAAAAGGCTAGGTTCTCCTGCAACCTACATAGACCTGGTCAATGTTCCAGCTGCCAGCACCTGGGTAAGACACAGGTAACATTCCATACGTGTTGGCTACTCCTACTGACAAGGAGATGGACATTTCTGCTCCCCACAAGCTAAAACCCACTTGCAAGGGAGAGTGGATAAACCCTCCCAGGCAGTTGGAATTGCTTCCTGAGCTTGGCTGGGTCACCTCCCCAGAAGCCAAGCCACCTGCATTGGGAACAATGGAAATTGGGTCAATGAAACATCCCCCTCAACACTTATCAGTGGGAACATTGGGAGCCAGAAGTAGCACAGTGACCTCATTTATCCAGGCAGCAGGGGACTAGGACATCTCAGATAACAACAGATCCTACAGTACATGGTGAGGAGGGAGACACATCCAATGAGCAGCTCTGGGGATCCCAGGTCAGTCAGTGGCTTCAGCTCAGAGAAAACTGAGCAGGATACCCAATAGCACTATAAGACAAGAAGATAGTCCCGCTAGCCAAGACAAGCAGAAGCTCAGCACCCCATACTCAGAGAGGCTTATTAGCTTGGGTACAGCACAACACTGTCCACAGCTCAGGTGATCATCACACAGCGCTGAGCTGGCAGGTCCTGTCCCCAATCCTGAGGGAATTGGACTGATGCCTGCAGCACTCCCATTGCAGCAAAGGGCACAGACTTTGAGTTGTCCGAAGTCCCAAGCAATTGCTCTCTGTGAGACAGGGGAGAGAGGAAATTTCACTCAAGCCCTAGGACAGAAAATGATTGGGATGCACTTGTTTTGGGGCAGCCTGTACTGAACACTAACCCTAATGAATTGAGGAAAAGGAAAGTCATGTCCATTCCCAAGAGTAGCAGCAGGATGTGAACTCTTATTAGGCCCTTTACCTGCCAGTGTGTAAAGAAACTGTTCCTCTCCTTGCTCTGTCTGGTTTTTCCTGTTGTCCAGCACTTTCTTGACTGTGTCCATTAAGCCAAATGTATGGGCGACGTTGTTCAGGACTGCAGCATCTCCAAGGAAGGGGCACAGGGATGTTAAGACTTGGGGACTCAAAAGATGCTCCTGTTACACCAAATATTTTCTACTACTTTTTAAAACTCTCTCTGTTCTTTCACAAGGGCTAGCTGAAAAAAAGGAAACTCAACTCCCTCATCCTTCTGACATCCCAGGATTAAATCATCCCATTCACATGATAAAGCAAATTTGACAGAGCTGTGTCACTCAAGCAGCTCCTAATTGCTGCAAATGGAAGTGTAATTTGCAATCATGGAGATACAAACGAGCTCTCCACCTACAAACCATCACCCCCATGCTCCTGACAGTGTCATTAACGTGCCAAGCTCCACAGAAAGCTGTGCAAAATGTCTGTTATAATCCACTGACTTCAATCACTCATAGTTCCCGAAATCTGACACCTATCAGACACAAAGATGCACCAGCCCAAAGTTAAATTAGAAAATAAAAAAAAAATATATCCTGGGTAAAATAAAGTTTGTGGCTACATGTATGTTCTCCCAGGAAGAACATCAACAAGAGGTGTTCACAGGGGCATGTGCCAAATCAAATTAGGGAGCCTGTTACAAGTTAAAAATAACCCTAAAAAGGGGAGGGGGATTTATTTTTAACCCAGATAATTTCCCTCATCTGGTTCAGCCCCCAAAACATGTTTTCTGGCACCAGTAAAAGCAGAGTAAGAAGTGAGGGGGCAGGACCTGTTTAGCCCTACAGTGTCACAGAGAAGTGTTTAAGTAACTCCAGTCCAAGTGACTCTGGGAAAGCTTCCATCAGGGCTGGGAGCTGTGGACAGTCATCTGATGGTCCGAGCAAGCTGCCAGGGTCACTTTGCTCAGGGAACAGGAGGGAATGGTGTATCTTTGTGCTTTGAAGCAAAGGCACTTCACAGCTGGGCAGGCTGAGAACAAAGACTATGCTCCCACAACTCAGCTAATGAGTGGGAGCTCACTCCCCATCCTGACTTGGCAACTTCACATGGTGGAATGGACCCTTAGCACTGTTTTGTTTTATTTTTTTTGCTTGTAACTGCCTTTTTGAGGCTTTTTCCTCACAACCTACCTGTCATCTGGAAGGGAGACTGACCCAACCGCTGCTGCACACCTCTCAGGACTTCTTCTATTTCCTTTTGGATGTTGCACACCACCTCTTCCATCAGCCCCACATCAGCTATTCCTTTCCAGAACATCAGTGTGTCCTCTGGCACAGAAGAGGAGGAAAAGTCAACATATAAAAGCATTTGGCATTTTTCCCACAGGGTCACCTTAAACCTCTAAAGCAAATGTATCTTTTCAAGGTGACTACCTTTGCAAGGTAGCTTGGCTACTGGGGTGGACAGGATGTGTGAAAAAAATAACCAACCCCAAACCAAGTAAAATGGACTCGGGCAGCAAATCAGGAATAGGTTTTTAAGCAAGTCCATGACTTTCAAGGCAACAATTCACATTTTTGCAAGATGCAAAGCTTAAAATCATAATTTGAGGAAATTCTAGCTAAGCTTCCATACTGATACTGATTCCAAGGGGATGGAAGGCCAGAGAAACAGAACAGAGTTGACAGAGAGCAAACATTACTCTGCTCTTTGTTGGTTCCAGCCTGGCTCCAGGCTGGCAGATGTGTTTCACGTCCTTTGAATAAAAAAGAAAAGCCCCTCACTGCAACCAGTAGCATATGATCTGAGGGATTATCCATCAGCCATGAGGCCAGGGCCAAAGTCCTGCAGTGGTGAGGAGCTCCATTGGCAGAAAGCTTGAATGCCTGGGTAATGCTGAAGATCCAAGAGGCTGAGGAACAGCTTTGTCATTGCCCAAACTTTACTTATTTGCAAGATTTAGGTTTCCAAAAATGTAACAGGGGAGCAGAGGGGAAGAAAACATCCAACAAGCAGCCTAAGCTTACCTGAAATCTCATCCGTGTCCTTTTTCATGCCTTCCTCAGTGGCCATGGTGACAGCAGCTGTCAGAGCCGAGTTCCACTCTATCCCCTCCTCCATACTCTCCTCCGACAGCGCAATCTGGGTGATGCTCCCTGCCAGAAAGCTCTCATCAACTCCCTCTGACAGCCTGAATCCCTGCTTTGCTTCCCAACCCCTCAGCCCTCCTCAGGCTCTCTTTCACTCTTTGGGTAAGGTTTGTGCTTGGCTTCTTTCAACCAAACCACTCAAAAGTAAGTATTGCTGCTTCTCATTGGAACTGTGACTGTGAAAAGCTCTGGAGCTTCTGGAGGGAAAATCACGTGCCTTGCACAGTGGAGTCCTGGCTCAAGGGAGCAGAAAGAGATCAGAATAAAAAAGGGAACAAATAAGGCTCAGTCCAGCCACTCTTCTCCCCTTGCATCATCCACAGGAAGGTCTGCACCCCTAATCCCTCGTGAAATGGAGCTGGGGTCCCAGCTGGTTTATTAAAGGGAAATGAATCTGACCCAATTCTAAATTTCTGGATCAAATTTGGGACTTACCAATGTGCAGCCACTGTAAGTTGGCTATGGTGCTTTCCAAGAGATTCTCCTTAGCCTATGGACAACTCCGCCATGTCACCCAACCAGGGGCAGAGAAATGTAACCCACCCAGCTTAACAGTGGGGTACAGTTGGGAATAGTCTTCTCCCTTAACCTCAGTAAAGAGATCAATATCTGATCTGGAGCACACGATCACTCAGAACTTACAGCTGGAATGACAATCAAATCATGTCCAACCACCATATCCTGTTCATGGATGTTCTGAAGGAGGACAGCATTTCTAAATTCATTCTTGAGACCAACTCATGCCTTTATAACAGAGTCCCAAATGGGAAATAAATTGGAAAATGCTGTGCAAGCTCTCACAATTGTTTGCTCCCATGATGATCCCAGAACAAAGATCCCTGCAAGACTCTCAATCCTTCTCCTGGCTATGAAGGCTGCCTCTCTGGAAAGCAGCTTCTTGATGCCAGCTGTTTTCCAACCTTCCCAGTCCTGCAGAACAGAGCCCCCTGACAGATGCTGCCAAGACTTCTCCGAACAGACACAAGAAGCATTTTCCTTTCCAGAAACCAGAGCAATCTCCTGGTGGGACTGCCCTGATGTGCCTGGGAAGAAAGTGTAAAGTGCGTGTAGGAGGGAGAGGAGCATCAGAGGGAAGTTCCCATGGCATTGGTAGCTGGTTTCCTACCATCAGCTGAGGTTGGAGTCTGCACCACGCTCTGCTGCCCCGGCACTGGAGCTCTGGCACTGCTGATCAGGAGATCAAACTTGGTGCTTCGACAGGTGTTGGTGCAAACTTTGTCGTGTTGGTAGAAGTCAATCTGCCCTGAATCCATCATCTTCCTGTGCAGGGAGTAGGGACAGAATCAGGCTCAGTTCAAATCTCAGCCTAGAGACAAAAGGGAGTATTCCACCTGGGAAAGCTATGGTCATGGGAAGGAAAGAGAAAGGGAGATCCCCAGGCCACTCTGCACCCAAAAAATCTCCAGCAAGGCTTTCAAATGGCAAACACAAGAGACTCCCAGCTTCACACACAATGTTTCAGTCCTGTTCCACCCCAGGTTCCCCAGGCAATGCCACTTCTGTCCAGGGTGAGGGATCCTGACCCTCAAATCATGGAGCCAGGAACTCTGCAGGCTGCAGGTACTGTGGGGCTCCAAGAGGCCTCCTGGGGACTGCAATGCAGACAAAATGTCTGCTGGGGGTCCTGCAGCTGCAGGGGTGGAGCCCTGAAGCTGGACAGGGGTCAAATACCTTAGCATGATTCCTCCAAGGCGAATGGCTCTCTTCCAGTCCTTCAGGGTAGACTTCCCAGCCAGGTGAACAAAGTGCTTCGGGCTAATCAGTTGGTCATTGAACTGGCAACAAGACAGGCAAAGGTTCAGCAAACAGGGAGGATTGGGACATCCAATACAGCTCATCTGAGCCCCTACTTCCACCCCAAGAGAGGAGCTGATTCTCAGATCCCTCCCAGCTTTGATCCCCTGGGCACAGCAATGCTTACAGCTCCAGGAAGCATGTCTGTAGGGATGACCCGCCAACCATAGGCATTCAGAGCCCTAACCAAAAACAGCCCTGAAGGGTTTATATGAACCAAAAACTCTCCAATGAACATGTAGGGTCATTTTGGAGATCATTACAGGAGGTTTCTCTTACATCCAATGGCCCAGCAGCATCCAGCTGACACAGGTTTTCCCTTGAGCATCTGTGCTGCCCTGCTCCAGTGACTTGAGTAGCTCCTGCTGAGGGGCAGGAGAACAAGGGACTTGGCTGTCAAACTGCCATGCTCTCAAGTGGGAAAAGGTAACATCAAGATTTCCCTTCTCAATGCAACCTGCTAGCCAAGGAAGAGACAGAAGTGGAATACCAGGACACCAAGGAAAAGGGAGGAGGCAAAGCTCTGCCACATCTCAACACATATATCCTGCCTGCCTTTAGTCCTTCCTCAAGGGCAAATACCACTGAAATATGAAGGGGGTGATATCCTTCCCTCCTTAATCCAGTCTTTCCATGCTTCTCCCCATGAAAAAACAACTTTGGCACCAACAATCCGAGGACCCGGGATGAAACACAAAAACTAAGGAATTCCTGTGGAGGCCAACCAGCACACATGAATAGAAGAAAGGAATCCACTGTGAGTTTCTCCTTTACCTTCACACACTTGACATTAATTCCTGGGCAGACAAACTTCTTCCAGAGGAGGATGGCCTTGCTCTCCCCACAGGTGATGGGATAGGCAATCTCGATTTCCTCACTCGTTTCAAGGGTGCTGGGGTCTGAGGGAGGAATGGCTCAAAATGAAACTTTCCACCCAAGAGGCTCCAATCCCACAAGGCGGGAGCTGAAAGCTCATAGGGTATGAGACCTGCACTTGGGAAACCAAAAAAAGGGCAGATCCCAGTTCAGGATCAGTCCTCTCCATGTTCTCAGAGTTAGTTCAGATTAACTCTAACAGCAACTGGCATCTGCTTTTTGGTATAACATTTGGCTCCAAATGAATCTCAGCTATAAGGAAATATGAAATCAGAAATCCAACGCATCTCTAAGGGGGGAGGTGTCAGTGAGAACAATCTTAGAAGCAACAAAATGGTTTAAAATTTCAAGCACAGATATCTCTCAGATTCTTGCAGCTCTGGTATCTCTTTAGCAATGATATCAGATATTTACTGATAATATATTCTCTTCATGTGCAGAGTTTCTGCTAATCCTGCCAAAAGACCCAAACTGTCACAGAAAGCAGAACTCTAGTCAAGATCTACTGACAGCATCCATTGACAGGAGCCTTTTTCCACACACTGCTCAGGATGGGAGAGAGCAGTTGTAGCCAACCTGCTCAGTTCTTATGAACATCCAGTCCAAACCATCAGATGGCTGGTTCAGACCACAACCAGAGCCTGATGCTTCAGTCACCACATCCTCATCACTATCATTCCTGCTGCCAGTGTCTGCACACTAGGACTAGGGTGACATCCCGGCTCCCCTGGACCCCATGGGAGCCCTTACCATTCATTGAAGGAGAGCCAGGATCTCACTTCCAGGACTTTGAGACCAAGCAGTAACAGCAGAATCTTATTCCAGAGTAAGCCCAGCCCCTTTACCCACATCCATGCCTGGGAATCAGCATCTGCAGGGGCAGAGCCAGAAAGAAGCCCAGCGAACTGGAGAAAACCGGCCCTGCACAGGAGGGGATTCATCCACACCAAGTGGGAACTCACCAATCCCTTCTTCCAGCTTGTGGATGGTGTGGGTTTCCACGGCCACCACAGCGGCACTGGCCTCGGAGCCCTCTTGGTAAATCCTGTGGTGAAAGTGGCCATCCATAAACAAACTATATAAATCATGGGAAATTAGGATTCACAGCATGGGGTTAAAAAAAAAATCAGTAAATTTCTTTTTGCCTATCCTCAAGGGACATTAATTTTGTCTGATACGGTTGCAATCACCTGGAATTTTTTTGGTAAACGCTAATAAAACAAAACAGAAATAATCCCAAGGGCTGATAGATGCAGAGGCATTCCCAGCACTGTCATCCCACCCTCCACTCTGCCAGCACCACTGAGGCAGCTCTTCAGGCTTCCCTGTGCCTTTTCCTCTGCCCTTGGTCACCCTCGACAACAGGAAGCAGAGCCCAGTGTCCTAGGATTTCACTTCCAGCCCTGTGTGACACTGCAACACAGATGACCACAAAGGGAAGCTACTGTCAGGCCCTCAGCCACCCTGCCCCTGCAAATATTATCAAATTAGAGCCAGGTTTTTTTCCGTCCTGATTGATCCAGGGTGAAGATGAAGCCACTCTCTGCAGCAGCTGCCAGGGAGCTACAAAATTCCCTCCACATCCCAGCCTCACTTTATTTTAGAAGAGGATTATTTTAGGAGAGAGCTGGCACAGTGGCACATGAAGGTCTGAACGCACAGACCACCACATCCAGCAGCTGCAGTGAGGCAAAAAGCAACCCGGGGACTGGAGAAGGAAGAGAGAGACTGGGACAGCACTGCTTCCACAATCTGGGAGCACTGCACCAACACAGCCTTGCAGGACAATTTCAGCCCTCGGAGGCCCCATGACAACCATACACACAAAAGATTTAATCTGTTTAATTTTCTCTCTCCCCTTCATGGCACAAAACTGACGCAGATCTGGAAAACACAGTGACACTCTGTGCCCACACCATGAAAACCCACAGGGCTCCCCCCATCCCACCTCACACCTCCCAGGTAGTGCCATCCTACTCACCCTTGCTGCACCGGCTGGAGCTGCAAGATCACTTGGGTTTTGGTATCCTCCGGGCTCTCCCCTTCATTCCCGTCACTTGGTACAACCACCACATCACCCACAGGGACGCTCACCTCGGCATTCGCCATCTCTCACATGAACGTGGCAAGGTTTTCTCCTCCCTGTGGATCACGAGAGCTGGGAACAGATCCCAGAGGCAGATCCCCCCAGTGTCATCCCACTCATAACGTCCCGAGCCAGCAGCTTTCTCCAGCTCTGAACCCCCAACCTGGCACCAAGGAACAGACCCACATTGGTGGGTTTTGGCAAGAGTGTGTTTTCAACACAGAGCTTCTCCCGCTGGCCCTGGACAGCAGTGCCTCCAGCCACCCCTGGAATGCTCTGGTCCACCCCTGGCATGTTCTGATCACTCACTACCAGGAACATGCCTGTGGGTGATCCTGCCCAGGAGAAGCTGGTGTCAAGGTGTGGTGTTAACACAGGAGGACCTGACAGGGGGTCCCGGAGAAGCTGCACTCCCAGAGGATGGAGCCTATGGTTATGCACAAGGCACAGAGGTGGTTTGGTTACAATGTGCGCCTGGAGGTCATCCCTGCAAGCCTGAGGTCTACAAGCTGCTGGGAAAGCCAGTCTCAGAATCGTGGAATGGTTCAGGTAAGAAGGAACTTGAAAGCTCATCTCATCCGACCTCCGGCCATGGCCAGGGACACCTTTCACTCGACCAGGTTGGTCCAAGCCCCATCCAGCCTGGCCTTGGACACTTCCAGGGAACCAGGGGCAGCCACAGCTTCTCTGGGCAACCTATGCCAGGGCGTCACCACTCTCACAGGGAACAATTTCTTCTCAATATCCCATGTAAATCTCAGAGATTTCAGGTCAGGATCTCCTGGCGAGTGACAGGGGTTTCGGTATCCCCTGGTTGGGATACACCAGGACAAACCCGGGGAGCCGCCGACACAGGGGCCACGCACCCACCCGGCTCCAGGCGTGGGACTCCCGGGTTTCCCGCACCTCATCCCGCTCCGGGGGACAGACAGAGCCACCCAGGACCCCTCGAGAGACGGCAGAGCTTCGCCAGGATATCTGGCGCGGGGGGGTCAATAGGACACGGACAAATCGCGGCGGCGATCAGGCCGAGGCCTTAAAGGAGAAGGGGGGAGCTACACAAGGGAACCCCCGGCCCCCGCGGGGTCTCCGGGCCGCGGCTCGGGGGTCGCCGCCTCCCCCGCGCCGGGGTCGAGAGGTCACGTGACACAGGACCCGCGGGACCACCCCGCGGCGCGCACGGCGGCGAAGGGGCGTGGCCTGCCCGGGGGAGGGGGCGTGGCCTCGGCCCCCCTCCCCACGGCGCTGGCTACCCCCC